>RJWJ010003073.1:0-91053 GCA_004363605.1 Indri indri | reverse complement strand
TGAAAAGAAAAAAGTAAATGGTATAAAATTCAGACCCAAGTATCCTAAGATTAAATATGTAGAATTTAACTTTAGACAAAAGACACAATTATATTAACATGGATTTCTTTGTTTAGGTATTGTTTTATTGTACTCAGTAATTTTATGGCTTTATGATGAGACTCTAGGCTGACGTTACAAAGGGATGCTTTACAATGCTTTTTAATAGCAACAAGTAACAGATCTGTACACTAAGAAATATTTAACCATGAAAAATAATAACTTTCAAACATGTACAAATGTCCACAGAATTCGATTTAGAATGGAACATAATATGTTTACAAGGACACACTTGCTTAAACTCAGGGTCACTGTGGGCCAGGACAAAGAAGGAGAAATCCCCTACCCTCTGCCCTAAAAAAAAAAAAAAAAAAAAAAAATCTTAGGCCAAATCTTTTTGAACACTTTGAAATGCCAAGTAAACCAACTTGTGGGTGTAATAGTTTATCAAGAGCCTGGATAGCTGTCTATCTTCTTTATTGAACTGGGAAGAGGTGGGCATATGTAGAGTGGAAATGCAAGTGTCCTGATACAGTTCAAAGACAGAAGAGGAAGGAGAGGGGTAGGTTTAGAACACAGGAAGTAAATTTAAATTCTTCTTTGTCATGGTAGGACAGTTCTGTCAGGCTTCCCTGCTGGGAATTTGTAAGATTCTTTGTTGGGAATCTTACAAAAAGCCTGGATATTTCTCCAGGCTACTGGAAAAAGGTAGTTTTTGTTTGTATGTTTATTTGTTTAATCCCTAAAGCTTTGGGCTATTCAAAACCGAATTATACACTAACAAAGCTGCTGCTTTTCACGTAGCCTTGTAGCTTGAATTTTTTTGGATAGCGAGGGCATCCCATAAGCCCCCAAAAAGTAGAAAGCAATTTTGTGGATCACCGTCTGTGGATGTATTTAAATCTGGCTTGAACTGAATTTGGACCAGCTGACCTCTTAAAGTGCTTCCTAAGCCCATCTATGTTTCCAATTTCTGATAATATTACAGTATATGTACTCTAGAGAATATTTTTTAAAAGACTGCCCTGTTATATTTGGAATTTTAATACTCAGAAGTCATTTACATTGAAAAGAGAATGCTTGTCTTCACACACAATATATTTACAGAAATTGCTATCACAAGATTCTTTTCATGTTTCTGATGCATTTCACATAAATTGAGCTTAACCAGCTTAATTTCATAAATGGAATAATCACTAATGATAAAATGCATTTTGCAGTATCACAGAATTGACTGAAGCCTGGTTGGCTTGTCATCTAAAAAGAGAGCAAAAAAAAGGGAGAAAGAAAAGGAGTCATGCGAAATTATGCAAACTCAAAGCTCTTGTTCATTCTACCACATCTTAATGCCTTCTTTCCAGACCATACTTGGAGTTGTAAACAGCCTCCAATTTGACACCTCACTTTCTTGAGTTACAGACAGTTGCATTCCTTAAAACCAGTGACAGTCACAATGAAAGAGAAAAGAGTCTCAAGAGGAAGTAGCTGTCAAGGATGGCTAGACTGGAAATTTTACTTATCTTGACAGCGGTTTTGACTGTAATGGATTAACCCCCAGGATTAGTGTTTGCCTACTTTCGCCTTTTCTACCTCTCCCCCTTTTCAGCAAATGTCTGGATCACCATGATGTTGTTCTATTGTCTGGATTTGGTTGTCACAACTGGGAGGGGGATGCTAATGGCATCGAGTGAGTGAAAGTCAGGAATGATACTGAACAGCTTACAATGTACAGGACAGTATCCCCAGAAGGAATTATCAGCATGTCGATAGTGCCAAGGTTGAGGACCCCTGTTTTAGGCCTACCTTACAAATATCAGAGCATGTATAAACTAAGAACAATGCTTGTTTTGTGATGTAATATTAATAGAATGCCTCAATTTGTGCTCTTGTCATAATTTAACTCTGTTAAATAAGAAATAAATAGATGATGTAATCAGTAAAATAGACCTTTGTGCTTAGAATATTATCTTCCTCAGTGATAAGAAATAAAATTAAATGTAGCTGACTCAGACATGAGGCCAGGGAGTGAAAATTGCTTGGTGCTGTTGGATAATAGTAATTTGCAACTAGCAAAGTCATTCTCAACCCTGGCTACACATTATAATTACCTGGGGAGATTGTGAAAAGTACCGGTGCCAGGGCCCCAAACCCCGGAGATGCTGTTTTTATTGATCTCAGTTTGGGCCTGGGTTTAGGTGTCATTCGAACTCACCAGGTGGTTCTAATGCACATCTGGGGTTGAAGGCAATTGATTCTACTTGTGGGCACCATTGCAATGCCAACAGATTTAGAAATTCATTTGAGCGTGCAGATTGGGACTCATTTTGGCAAATAGCTAGGTAAATAAAGTAGTTTCAGGAATTTGCTTTGGTGCTCTAATCTTATCCATTTCCTCTGAATGGCTGGGGGTCACAGGATGAACTTCAGGATCTCCCTAAAGTCCATCAGTACTCATGAAAGGCTGTATATAGCACTCCCACAGAGAATCTAAACTCTCAAAATTTAAGAGCAACACTATAAATCCTAGGTGACCGCACTGTGCTAACTTTCCATGTGTTTATCCTTTTTTTGCATTGTTCTTTTTTTTTTTTTTTTTTTTTTTTTGAGACAGAGTCTCACTCTCTTGCCTGGGGCGAGTGCCGTGGCGTCAGCCTAGCTCACGGCAACCTCAAACTCCTGGGCTCGAGCAATCCTACTGTCTCAGCCTCCCGAGAAGCTGGGACTACAGGCATGCGCCACCATGCCCAGCTAATTTTTTTTTTATATATATTTTTTTTAGCTGTCCGATTAATTTCTTTCTATTTTTGGTAGAGACGGGGTCTCGCTCTTGCTCAGGCTGGTCTCGAACTCCTGAGCTCAGGACGATCCGCCCGCCTCGGCCTCCCACAGTGCTAGGATTACAGGCGTGAGCCACCGCGCCCGGCCTGCATTGTTCTTTTTATTCCACATGAAGCAGGGGATGGAACCAGCTCAGCTCTTGCCTAGTAACTGCTCTCTCAAATAGTACATTTTTAACAGTGAAGAAGATTTGGTCTCCCCAAAACATTAGGGGGAGCAAATATATTTTTAAGGGCTAATATTTCTTCTCCTTCACTTCCCATAATCTCCTGGAATGAAAAGATGGCTTATCCCTTTGGCACTATTTCCCTCCTTCCAATGCCAACCTCTAGCCTAAGTCTTAACAGTAAATGTGAATATTTTTTCTACAAATGTGGAGGATTCCATTAGGCAGGGCTTCTTGGCACTGTGGCTGTAATGTTAAGACGTGTGTGTGTGCATGCTGCAGGGAGGCGTACAGTAGGAGGAAGTGAAGTAGGATATGATCAAGGAATTTAGCAAACCCTAGCCCCACTCTCCACAAAGCCTGCCTTTCAAACCCATTGCTTTGATGCGGGGTCAGGTCCCTGTCCAATCCTGACCCGAAGTGCTAAGTTATGGCTCAGACTTGAAATGATGCAAAAGAAATTTTACGTGAGGGGAGCAATTTAAATGAATTGGTTCAGTGTTTGCAAAAATATTATTCTTATAATAAAAACATGGATTTTTACTGATGTTGAGTTGGTCTAACTCTTGAGCTGTAGGCAAGCATACTTGTTCAATATTAATTCTGGAAGGAGCCAAGGTATTCAATAATAGC
Source organism: Indri indri (assembly GCA_004363605.1). NCBI lineage: Eukaryota > Metazoa > Chordata > Mammalia > Primates > Indriidae > Indri > Indri indri. The sequence goes on along the minus strand of RJWJ010003073.1, from coordinate 87,377 downwards.
TACTTTATTTGAAACATGATTTATATCAAGCATAAGGATAACATGCAAATCTCATATAAAACAATAGAAAAATATTACTGACTCCTGATAACCCCAGTTTTAGTATCTCCAATAACAGAAATGGAGTTTGACCATGTAGACATAGGACTGGGTCAAATGACCCCACAACAAGTGAGAACCATAATTGGGAAAATTGGAAAGTGTTAGTTCCTTAGGATAAGGAAATTATATGAGGGTTGCTGGGAACCTCCCATTATGATACTAAAACTATATCCACATTTAGGCCTTGGCTTTCGTGGCTGACTCTACCATAGAATATTTCCATGGTTCTTAGAAACTATGAGAAATTCTGATTTTGAATTTTCAGGAGGGAAAAACAATATTGTATCTTTAAATGAATTTACCTTTAGAATTTCTTTTAGAATTCCTCACAATGATTGGATTTCACTTTGTAGTTCTACGTTTCAGTATCGTATATGTTACAAGAAGCGCCTTTGTTAAAAAGTGAATAATTCTCTTTTTAAATTTGAGATGACTGGTCTTCCAGACTTTCTTAATTACAAAAGGTTGATTAATTGATAAAACTATGATGATAGTACTTACCCCAAAGGATTGTTGTTGTAAGGTTTAAATTAAATATTTAAGTGTATGTAAAACCTGGCAGGTACTATGTACTCAATAAATGTTCATTTACTTCCATCTTTATACCGTGGTTACTCACATAAGTTTTTTTACTAACTGCAAATGTTTTGAAGAAAAAAGGTAAAGAAATATGATTTCTTCAAATTCATAATCCAAATTGATGATGTCTTTATCTTGCAGAATTCCTTATAACTCATAGCTGCCATAACTTATAGAAAATCTCTAAGAGAAACATGAAGCTAAAATTTAGTATTTTACAAGTACAGTACGCTTCAGTGTTTGGGATTTGCGTTCTCGAAAAGTTCTGAATAAGTAACAAAATGTTTGCAAGCCTATTAACATGTGGTTTGGATTCTACAAAAAGAAGCAACTTGCAAAACTACCAAAACAGTCTATCTATCTGGGGGCAAGAAAAAAAAAATCTAGGTTAGTCTAGATTTTATTCAAAGAGGCAACTATTTTTTGTTTTTTTCTTTTTGCCCTTTAACATAAGTCTCATAGGGATCAAAACGAAAGTCAATTTAGAGGAAATCTATTTGGAAACATGCTGAATCCCACGCTGGCTCTGGGAGCCTGCAGGGCAGTCTCCACCAGCCCCACCCCCAGGGACTGGGTGACCAGTGTTTTAACCCTTAGTGGGGTTGCTCTGGGGAGAGGAAAAGGACCCATCTTATTCCCGAAAGGCAAGTTTAATATTTTAAATGAATTCAGTGCCATATTTCCACACAAACCCTCCCAACAGAACTTTTATCCTGGGTTAAATAAGAGAACGGCAGAGGCATTGTTGCTGAGACACAGTGGAATTACTGTGCAGAGTGTACAATGGCTCCCAGGCTGATTGGGAGAAAATGCGTCCAGTTCCTGGACTCAGAAAAAATAATGGTCATCAAAAGCAGTTCCAGAAATCTCATGTATACAAGATGCATCTAAATGCAGGTACTGTAAGGTAGAGGGGAAAAGTGGGTAAATGTAAATGTCATGCCTTTACCTTTAAACTCATCTTGACTTTTAAAGCCAGTTGGTTAATAAGGGCTTATGCATTTGGAAAGAGCATCGGTAGGGTTAAGTACATTATAAGGCTAGGGCATCAGGACTGAAGCTTTTCTAGTTCTGTGGAAAATTCAATTGCCGGAATACTTATTTTAAGTATAAATGTTAATGAGTTAGCCATGAGAATAATAGCACGGAATTCTCCCTTCAATTATTTTATTAGAAACAGACAAAATGTAATTTTTAATAAATAAATACATCTGAAAAAATAAAGCAGTCGACTGTTCCTTTTAGCATGAACACATCCCTATTCTGAAAACTGCCCTGTGTTAATTAAAATTGCAAAATAAGTATTTGCAGCTTTAAAAGTATATCTAAGAAAAGATTGGATAACACGATGGGGCCATGACTATGCTAAAAATTGGCTAAAAATAGTAAGGAACAAAATTCAACATATGGTTAAGGTCCCAACAATCTATTTTGAAAAGATGCTGGAGAAAGACTGGAAGGAAATATACTAACGCGTTCATAATGGTTGCCCCCAAATGGTGGTGCGACGATTGAATGTGTTCAGCTTCATAGTTCTATTTCCATATTTCATACAATCTACATTCCTTATTTTTACAATCCTTTGGGGGAATAAAGCAAACTTCCTATGAAATTATAATATAGAAACATGCATATTTCTATTTCAATAGAGATGACATTCACATACCAAGGATCTGCCAGCTTGCCATCCTTCTCTTTTTACTTGCTAAATGACTCTAATCATACCGGGATATTTTTTATGTCTTCTTAATCTCAATGAGAATTTTACTTTGAAACAAGGAGCTCTAATTTTTTTTTTTTTTCCTACCCTAAAACAGTATTTGTGCTTTTTCTGGAATCCAAATTAGATGCCTTCACCCAACTGATTTCAAAGGCTGTGGAAAAACAGCCTCCACAGAGGCCCTAGCTAGCACAGTCCCTGTTACTTTAAGAGTAGCAAGCCGCCTCCCCCTCACACCCACATACTTGTCCTCTCTCTGCGTAGCAAGTGCCAAGCAGTGACATCTACTATAGTTTCTAGGACACGATGGTCTCTGCTATACAGGGAAAAAAAGGGAGCGAGCAAGAAAGAAAGAAGGTGGGTAGTGAGAGAGAATGAGCACAAGCCCCACCATGTTCCCACAGGACGAGCCACTTCCTCGCAATAATCCTGAGATGCTGTTTATGGCTGTTCTGCTGATACGAAGCCCAGAGCTGCAGGACGCAGCCTCCCCGCTGGCTGTCCATTAATCATGAGGGCTGTTACAAAGTGTACACAGAGTGGGAGTTCTGCCTACGAGTGGCCTCTAACTGTCTCCAGCTCAATGAAATGAACCTGTGTGAAAACTTGTTTTATGAGAGATTGGTTTATTTGTAACTAAACTACTTCCTCCGTTATTTGATAAGCTCAAATATTTGCTACTGATAGTCTGAGAGTGTCACATTTATTATCCTGTTTCAATGGTTGCTTAACTCCTTTGGAACTGACTCTGTTAACCCTTTGAGGGATGGCAGAGGACCAACTTCTATTTTCTTTCAGCAAAGCCAATGCCATCTTTTGGGCAATCGTCATTATTTGATGCCAACTATGATATGTGAATCAAAAAGAAGCCTTTCTATTCCAAAACAGAACACAGACAACTATAGACACAGAGGGCTCTGATAAATTCCCTGGAGGTTCTGAAGCTACCATGAAAAGGAAGGAAAGGTAATCCGACTTACTAACAGAAATCTAAGACAGTTCTGCATATATGAGTATTTCTGAAATCATACATTTTAAATATGTGTTTGATGACTTTCTATAGTTTCTTAGATGCCCATATATCATTTGTGCAGGGCATGCTCCCTCCAAATCCTGTAGCATTCTGCGTTTTGACACTTTGCCTTTTGGAGTCTGAGCTCATTTGCATTTGGCGGAACTTTATTTCCTGCTCCTTCAGAGGGGAGGTAGTGGTGAAAGCCCTTACAGTATTCCCTCAAAGGGCTCAAAGGGCTCTCTGCACATATAAAACTATGTTTCCAAGAACTAAATGGACCAGAATGAGGCAGATTTCATTTGAAATGAAAAAGAAATACAGGCTTTGTTACGTGCAACGCATTCGAAAAACCTAGATTGAAATATCTCTCCTGACGAACCTATATTGGGACTGTTTTTCAGTTCTCTCGCGCTCCAGTCGGCTACACAGAGCTCTCAGTGAATGTAGAAGAGGCTAAGGAAATAACCACTTATGTGTGGCAAAATGTTCCAGCCTTGCAGAGATTTTCCCAAAATCATTAGAACCACCAAAACGCTTTCCATTGGCCAGGTCCACACCTCCTTCATCAGATTTTCCATGCTTCTCCAGCCTCCAAGTACTGTCCGTTTGTGTTCCTAAGAGAGCCAGTCATTTGTAGCTGAAAATATAACCCAGTTTACGCTCATAAACCGAGGACCTCCTTGAGTGTTAACCAGAAAAGAAAGAAAAAGAGTTTTTCTCCTAACTTGTTTCAAGAAGGTTGGAATGTGAACATCCATATGTACCCGCTCCTCAAAAAAGAAGGTGAATTTAGGGCAGCTACACTCTGAAGGCAGAGAAATGAACATGCAGAGGGCAAGAGAGCCAGGCAAGTCTGCTCCACCTTGATGGTGAGCGGGGAGGAGGTGAAGGGTTAATTGTATGTATTCCACCTGGGGTCAATTTTAGGCCCAGTTCTTGGCAGGTTGCTTCCCTGCTGCTGGCCCCAGCTGCCTATCAGGGACTGACCCTGAGTAATGGCCTGAATTGTCATCTGCAGTAGATTTATATTCGGAAATAGTCAACTAATGTGCTGAATAGATTTTCCTTTTTATTTCTCCCATCCCTTTTTTCATCTTAGTTTTATTTTTTAATGGTAGCAAAAAACACCTAGCATGAGGTCTACCCACCTAAATTTTTAAGTGTACAGCACAGTGTTGTTAACGATACTCACGATGTTGTACAGCAAATCTCTAGAACTTTTTCATCTTTTATGACTGAAACCTGAAACTTATACCCATTGAAGAGCAACCTTCTACTTCCCCTCCTCCCGATCCCTGGCAACCACCATTCTACTTTCTGCTTTGATGTGTTTAACGACTTTACGTGTAAGTGGAATCACGCAGTATTTGCCTTTCTGTGTCTGGCTTATTTCACTTCAAGTAATGTCCTCAAGTTTCATCCATGTTGTGGCATAGAACAGGATTTCCTTCTTTTTATAACTGAATACTATTCCATTGTATGTACATACCACATTTTCCTTCATTCATTGATGGACATTTAGATTATTTCTACCCCTTGACTATTGTGAATAATGCTGCAATGGACATGAGAGGGCAAATATCATATATCTGACAAGGGGTCATGTTTAAAATGCATAAGAAACTCCCCAAACTAGTAGCAAACACATAACCAATTTTTTTAAATGAACAAAGGACTTGAATAGACATGCCTTTAGAGAAGACATACCAATGGCCAACAGGTGTGTGAAAAGATGCTCAACGTCAATAATCAGCAGGGAAATGCAAATCAAAATGACAAGGAATATTGCCACACACCTGTTAAGACTGCCATTACAAAAAAATAATAATAAGTGTTGGCTAGAATGCAGAGAAATTGGAACTCATGTGCACTGTTGGTGGAAATGTAAAATGGTGCAGCTACTATGAAGAATAGTGTGAAGGTTCCTCAAAAAATTAAAAATAGAACTAACATAGGATTCAGCAATCCCACTGCTGGGTATTTATTCTAAAGAGTTGAAATGAAGATCTTGAAGAGGTCTGTACTCCATGTCCATTACGGCATCTTGGGGTCATTTGTTTAGAAATTCAATCCATGCAGACCTTGCATGGTATAAAGGGAAGTGAAATGATGATGGGATGTGAAAGGAATGGAATTTGATTCAGAGACCTAGGTCTTAGTAAACTCCAACCTTTACTGATAATATGACTTCTAGTAGGCCACTTAAATCTCTTGGGTTTTGATTTCCTTTCCTTTAAAAAGAGCATGATTCCTAGTTTAAGGGCTGTCCTAAGAATTGAATGGAATAAGCTATAGAACACTATACGAGTTTATTGTTTTACTTGAATAAGCAGAACATTAATTTGCTTATCTTTTCCCCTTCACAAAACAGAAAAAAATGTACTCTAGAATTTGAATTTTCTAGTCTTTATCAATTCTGGATTATTAAGTGGGTAATAACTACTCTTTCATGTCTTTTTTTTTACCATTTAGATATACAAGGTATTTTACTCTTAAAAAAATGTACAACAAAGTATTTATGTGCATGATATATTAATATATTATCTTGGATGAACCTTTCAAACATTCTGCACCATGCTTATGTAATAATTTACTTTCATGGTAATTTTAACCTGTATTTCTATATTAAAAACATACCTGATAATTGCTATTACTTATCCTCAGCCAGTGAGTCACAGGTTCCGGGATGGAAGAGTAATCAAGGTTGAAATAACTGTAAAATAGAGCAAAAAGTCCTGCTAGTCAGTTGCTCTGGCACTAGGTGCTCAAGGCTACAGCCCATGCTGGGGAGGGAAGGGGGAGAAGGGAGCAGAGGGAGCTGGGCTCCCAAGATGGTGCCTTTAGCTCACACTCTACTTTCTGCAGTTCTCCTGTGTTACCCATTTCACCACATTGTTTCTGTGGCTCCACATACCAAGTCAGTTCAGTAGCACAATGCTCACTGGAATGTCAGGATGCCTTGGGGGTATAAACTATATACAGCTGAAGTTAATTTTCTGCACATGGTCATATTTCTTCCTTGGCTCGGTAGTGCCTTTCTAGGGCTTCTAGCTTTTTCTTGATTTCTTTTAGTTCACAGTCCCTGATGTATATTGGATACCCATACTGTAGAGATTGTCTTGTTGTTGTAGTTATTCTTATATTTAGGCTTATGCTCACTTCCTTGAGATGGACCTGGCACATCTCAATTCTGCTACCCCCAGCTCCGTGTTATTTCTGGTCCATGATATTGTGGGGCCTCAGGTTAATAGTTAAGATTTGACATTAAACTTGACCTAGATTTGTATATTGGCTTTTCAATCTACAGTGCTGTGATCTTTTTTTTTTTTTTTTTTTTTTTTGAGACAGAGTCTCACTCTCTTGCCTGGGCTAGAGTGCCGTGGCATCAGCCTAGCTCACAGTAACCTCAAATTCCTGGGCTCAAGCGATCCTCCTGCCTCAGCCTCCCAGGTGGCTGGGACTACAGGCATGTGCCACCATGCCTGGCTAATTTTTTCTATTTTTAGTTGTTTGGCTAATTTCTTTCTATTTATAGTAGAGACGGGGGTCTCGCTCTTGCTCAGGGTGGTCTCGAATTCCTAAGCTCAAGCAATCCTCCCGCCTCGGCCTCCCAGAGTGCTAGGATTACAGGCATGAGCCACCGCACCCGGCCTAGTGCTGTGATCTTGAATACATTACTTAATCTCACTGAGCTTCAGGTTCTTCAACTGTAAAATGAGGATAATACCAATTGCAAATACTTTTGTGAAATTTTATGTAATGAAGTATGTATTAACAGCAGGCCACATATAAGTTTCCACTTTTTCTTTCTTTCTGAAACATGCATTCTCTTTATAATATTATAATAATAAAAGAAAAACTCAGGTATGATGACACAAAATTCCCATCAGTTTTAAGATGAAATGAAAAATTTGAAAGAAGTTTCATATATGCTTTGAACTTCTCTGGGCTAAATAGGCAGATTGCCCCAGATTCATTTTTATTTTCCTCTGCTATTTCAAGGAAAAATGTTGAGAAGCACTGTATATTAGTTGGGATTTTACCAATTGCAAGTGATAGAAACCTCAAGTAAAGCTTATTAATGCATAAGTAAAATTATGATATAATAATTCCCATTGCTGAAATGTCAAAGGGTAGAATTCAGGTGTAGCTGATTCCAGCATTTAAACAATACCGTATTGTTAAACGTAAGAGTTTACTAAGCTCCTATTATCCTTACTTAAAATTGTTTTCATGTTGTTTCTCCAATCCGGATCTACTTATTCTCTCTCTTTCTCGCTTCATTTTCTTAGACAATGTTTTCACTAAGAAAGTTCTCTAAGATCTTAGCAACTCTGATTCCCTCATGTCATGTTTTTCTAGTTTGGTTTGAATCCAAACTTTCCCCTAAATGGCCTACTTGTTCCATTTTTACTTCACCGGCACTCACTCAAAAGCACATGAGAATGTTGGAGAAAACCTTTATCTGACAGTATTGTCACTGGAGTGTTTATCTGAGTGGCAGGTAAGGAGCCAAGATTCTTGCTTTTCTCTTTTTCTGTTCTATCCTTACACTGGGGTGATGACTAGAGGATAGCCTTGAGTGGAAAAGAAAACAAAAGTTAAAATTTAAAAAATGATCGCTATCTTAAAACATTACCCCACTTAAAGTATTTCACCTAAAGGAATTTGCATATATTTACATGTTATTTATATGTTGCCAAATTCCCTGACCATTTCCCTGATTATAGAATGAATTCCCCAATGGCACAGATAGATGTCTTATTTAATTTTATATTAATTTCTGAAACTTAGCACTGTAGCTGGCATTTAACAGAAAGCCGCAGAATGTCAATGCATTTTATTTTACCCAGAAATCATAAATAATATCTTTGATCAAGTGTACACATTTTCAAAGGAAATTTTTGAAAATGATACTCTTTTAATTGTGTAAAACGTATAACTTAAAATTTGGCATATAGAAATATTTTTGTCATTCTAGGCCATGCAGTCCATCTCAACTACCCAGCTCTGTTGTTGCAATGTGAAAACAGCCATAGACACTACGTAAGTGAATAGGTGTTGCTGTATACCAGTAGAACTTTATGTATAAAAGCAGGCAGGATTTGGCCATGATCCATAGTTTGCCTACCCCAGTTCTTTTTTTTTTTTTTTTTTTTTTTTGAGACAGAGTCTCACTCTGTTGCCTGGGCTAGAGTGCCATGGCATCAGCCTAGCTCACAGCAACCTCAAACTCCTGGGCTCAAGCAATCCTACTGTCTCAGCCTCCCAAGTAGCTGGGACTACAGGCACGCACCACCATGCCCGGCTAATTTTTTCTATGTATATTTTTAGCTGTCCAATTAATTTCTTTCTATTTTTGGTAGAGACGGGGTCTCGCTCTTGCTCAGGCTGGTCTCGAACTCCTGAGCTCAAATGATCCGCCCGCCTCGGCCTCCAGAGTGCTAGGATTACAGGCGTGAGCCACCACGCCCGGCCTACCCCAGTTCTTAAAACAAAATGTATACAAAGTGAAGTTACATTTTCCAGGTGACCAGCCATTTAAGTTGACAGGACAAGGGAATTTTAGTTTGAAAAGCAGGACAATCCTGGGCAATCTGGGATGAGTAGGTCACTCTTCTTTTCCTAGATTTTCACATCATGCACTCAATAATTCATTTAACATTGACTACCTATCAACATTAAACCCACCCTCGAAGTCTCAAATTAAGGAAAAGCACTTACACGCGCTGCCATTCTCTGATAATATAACATGTAATTTTGAAAACAATTATAAAAGGCATTATTTTTTACCTTATTATTATTTTTCACTTTGGACATAATTTAATGAACATACCCTAGTAAATATCAACATAAAACAAGATAATAGAATATTACTCAAAGAAAAAGACAATGTAAACTTTTTGAACTTAACATCATATAGAAGTTCTTCACTTAATCTGTTTCACCAACACATTTTATTCAGGAAATAAATAATTTCTTCCTGTAATAAAAATCCCAAATTAGACTTCTTTAAAAGCCAGAAATTTGAAGAGGTTGGCAAACAGGCTTAGGAAAATCCCAGTGACTTCATGATTCATCATTTGTATTGAAAATTAGAAGGTGAGAAAATTGAGAGAAAAAAAAAAATCTCACTAATAAAGATTAAAAACAAATGATTCATTTCTTAAACTTTTTCAGAGAAGCAAATTATAGGTCTGACAAACCACAATTAAGACATAAGAGGAATTATGGGGGATTGAGAGGTGAAGAGGACCATGTTTCAGTTTAAATATAAATGTTATTTAGTGGCACTAAAATTAGCTCTTTACTGCTACAAATGCTTTCAGTTTTTTAAGTCACTATTTAACTAAAAGGGAAATGGAATATTAGAGCCTAACATACATAAATCAAATGGGATTAAACATGGGAAGGAACTCATATCAAACTTTACATAAAGTTCATACAAATGCATGGATAATATTTTTCCCTGAAAATAAGAAGGGAAGATTTGAGTCCAACAGTCAAAAGGACAATATGTGTGTACATTTCTCTTTGCAATTTGAGTGTTTCAAGAGAGTTTCTGAAACTATCATGGCCTTGAACAGTGTTTCTTTTAGGATATGTTAAGATTTGGAATAGAAAATGACCCTGAATTTCAAGCTTAGCATTATATAGTAAAAATACTAGAATATCTTGACAATGAAATCAACGACTTTAAAAATGTTTAGCGGATTATCGAGAGCATTATTTTGTCTTACTACTTTTAATTTTGGTGCAGATTTTATTAAAATGGCAAAGGAGAGTCATACTTTTCCTGAAACAATTCAGGAATAACCACAGAAGAACTTTTAAACTGAACAGCATTTTATTTGATATCATTGCTTATGTTAAATAGATACTGTGTGTGAAACTGTATGCTTTAGGTGTATATTAAATCAGGGCAAGAGGGTTTGGGTTTTTGCTTTAGAATTTTAATTGCATTCATTTGTAATCCAGGAGAGGAAGTAAACAGCATACTAGTAACATTCATCAATGGGAATAGGGTAAAAAGTGATTTCAATAGAGTCTGGCTGTGTGAGTCTAATCAAATGAGGCCTGCAGTGTTAATGCTCTCTCCCATTCTCTCGGTAATAACAGTTCATTCATGAAAAACTTCATAATCATTTTATTAGCATCCTTGTCAGAGGTCTAGTAACTTTAAGAGTCTTTGTGGAAGAAATGGAAGTATAAAAATGTAAAGGGGGCACTTGTGGTCTGAACGTGGTCCATGCAGTTAAGCACATCCCCCTTCTCCTGCTGGAGAACATCCAAAAGCAACACGGAGAATGGGAAACAAAAATGCAAACTCCATTTTCAGCAAAAGTAGAAGACAGCGAAAAATCCCCTGGAGCCCAAAATAGGTGTAAGGGCTGCCAAGAGCAGAGGAGAGCAGGAGCCATGTGGGAGGAAGCCCGGAGAAAATGCCACAGAGTGGATTCCATAGCAGCAGGCCGAGGGCCAGCTCCTGAGATAGCAGAAAGAGAGCAAAATTCAGCTCGGAGAAGTGAGGGGCCCCGTCCGGTTGTTCAATCTTTATCTTCATTTGCAACACAGGATTGGGGCACTCTGGCTGGCAGGAGAAGTGACCCTGGACCTGAGTTGATTTTGAGACACAGAGGAGAGCTGTTAATAAACAGCTATAGGTAGGAGGAAGCGGTTTGTCTAATGACATCAGGGTTCAAGACGGTCTTTGCACTGTCTTGCATCCGCCCTTACCCAACTGGCTGGGGAGAAGCGGTGGCCATAGGAACCAATGAGCCTGCTACACAGCTCTGGCTTCTCCTCCACATCTGAAACTCCCACAGTAGTTGGTCCAGAATAACGTACCTTTTCAATGATGAGTTCCAAAGGAAAACAAGAATGAGATCTATAAATATATATTACAAAAAAAAGAGGATATAAAACAATAAAAAACAAATAAAGAATACTCACCCTGGTAAATTGTGCGCATGTATGTGCATATATGTGTGTAGTTTGAGTTATAAAAATATGGGAGGAAAGAAAGAAAGACAGCAGAAAATAAAGAATGCTGATTTCTCATCTATGTCAATCAGGAATCAAAGAATATTATTTAAAGTTAACAAACCAAATAATAGTATAATCCTATTTAAGAAACAAAAACAAATACCAAGAAAATTCATGTGATTGATAAAAATTGAGTGGTGGAGAAGAAAGGGAGGAAGAAAAGAAAGATAACAAAATATATTATTTTCATCATTATTCACAGTAGGAAAGTAATAAATACTGTCTATAGAAATAAAAGCCTAAGAGTATAATATAGAGTAATAATTATAAAGGTAACTATTACAAAAACATAATCCTTATAAAATATAAGAAAAAATTACACAGCCCCCAAAAAGCAGAGGAAAAAATCTTCTACACTTTAAAAAATTTTTAAAAGCTAAAAAAATAAAAAATATGGCATAAAATTATGCTAAACCAAATCTAAGCACATTTTTATTGCATTAAACTGACTTATTTTTTTTTTTAAAAAAAGCATTCACGTTGGAGAATAAAATAAAACTCGAGAGATGCAGCCAAAGCAGAAAGATTTTCAGAAATATTTAAAACAAAATACAAATGTTGATTAAGTAAAGGAATTAAGTCACAGAGGAATGCTTACAGCATAATCCCATTTATAAGAAATTCCAGGTAAATAACATACTATCTCAGGAGACCTACTCTGAGGAGTTAATTATAAAGAAAGGCAAGGCCTTTGATCGAAAGGTCAGGACAGTAGGTATCTCTAAGAGAGACGATGAAGGAACAGATTCTGAAGGAGCTGAGAGAACTCAAAAGGGCTGGCTTATTCTGAATTTAGTGTGAAAAGATGTAATCATTTTGGAAGCAACTTTTTTTTCCTCTGCAGAAGAGTCTCTTTTCTAAATATACACTTAGACTGTAATATGCTTGAAACATTAGTGCTTATAATACTTGGCAGGATTGGGGTGTGCGTGTGTGTTCTCATTAAGCTATTCCCACAAGCAATTAGGTGCAGAGACCTAAATGAGTACCAAGTAGATACAGAGACGGTATCTTCAACTCATGTTAATGTTGTAGGAACTGAGACTTGTCCCTACTGAAAACCAAACAGGATTGGGCAATTAGTGTTCCAGGTACATTATTCAAACCTGAATAAGCCAGATTTTAAAAATCAGACTCTGAGATCTTTTTTTAGATATATTTTATGAGCTAAAGTTCAGGTCATATCCCTGAGGATGAATTTAGTGCTATATTTAGGACATTGAGCTATTTTTGGGTAGCTAGCTGGAGCAAGAATCTTTAAGCAGGGCTAGATCATCAATAAAATAAATAGAAAAAGGTTTGATCATGTCATACAATTTCTTTCAGGACTGGTAAAGAGGATATTCTTGCTCCAGACAAAATAGACAACAACTTTTGAGTGAAAAAAATACTTTTTCTTGCCTATGATGTCAAATACATATGAATATGATTTTATGTTTAAACTATGTATTATTCTCCTCCTTTGAACTGAAGATATTTACTATTTTTTTTAATACAAAATTGCCCCCCACTAAATCAGTGTGGAACATTTGAACTAGTTTGAAGGCTAGCCAAAATTTTAGCTTGTCAGGAGTTCTACATGGCTTCATGGGGTTTTGGTAGGGGAGAAAGTTTTCCTCCTGAAAGGAATTATTATAAAATGCCCTCTGTCAATCATCCTAAGAAGAGTGAATTCCTGAGGCAGAAGGGAACCTCTAACAACAGGTGTTAGCCTGGCGTGAGAAAAAACTACCTCCTTTCTTCTACCAATTGTTAATGAATTAGCTTCTTGAGTACAGAGCCAGGTTCAGGTGCTTATCTTGGAGAGTGGTGAGCTGACACCTTCCACAAAGCGGTAGCCTGAGAAGGATGCCCAGAGGAGGAGCTCTGTCGGGAGCTGAGGATTGTGGATTCTAATTGCAACTGAAGCTAGCTGGCATCTGCTTTTGTTTCCTTCCAGTTTTCCTCAAAAGTTGGATTCCTTACAGTCAAATGGAATGTCAGATCCACTAAGGAGGTCTGATCAGTAGAGCAAAGTATGAGATTACAGGCACGAGAGAGACCAATAGAAGAAAAACTGAGTCTCGGAGAAATTAAGTAGTTGGCCCAAACTTGCAAGAATTTGAGGCTAGGCCCTTTGGACTCCAAAGTCCAAAGGGACTTGGAGTGATTTTGATAAATAATATCATCTCTGTCTCACTCACAGGAGTGTTGTAAGGATCAGACAAGTACAATTTTTCAAAGCACTTAAGTAACTATACAATGTGATGTGAATCTATGCTATATTATATAGCTACAGCATACTGGGATTCACTGTGGAAAAAGAGGAGATATTTAAATCACAGTAGGTACAAATCAGTTGGAATGTAATTGAATTTTCCCATTTCTTGCGTTCTTGAGGACAAGAACAATTTCAGCCCAAAACCAGTCCCCAAAGGTCAGCAAATTCATTCATTCATTCATTCATTCATTCATTCTTTCCTGCTCTCCTGCCCCGAACCTCCTTGTCCCTCGAAGTCACATACACATTACGAAGCCTACTTAAAAGTCACTTCCCCTGGAAACCCTTTCTTTCTTAGTGAAGAAGATATGTAAAAAGCCAGGAAAGGCCTCTTGCACCAAACAGTAAGCCAAGTTATGAATTCTTGAAGGAAATTAAAATGCCGCTCCAGTGAACACATAAATGATAACAAAGAGAAACAAACTTATTGTTGATAGAGGTTGAGCATTCCAAATGTAAAAATCCAACATCCAAAATGTTTCAAAATCTGAAAATTTTTGAGCACCAACATGAAGCTCAAGCCAAATGGTCACTGGAAATTTCAGATTTTCAATTTTGGGATGTTCAATTGGGAAGTATAATGAAAATTTTCCAAAAATCTAGAAAAAATCAGAAATTTGAAATACTTCTGATCCCAAGTGTTTCAAATAAGGAATACACCACCTGTATGGAGAAAATTTTGGTGGCCTGGGCAGACCAAAGGCAGTCACAAAATTCCCTTAAGCCAAAGCCTATTCCGGAGCAGGACCCTAATTCTCTTCAATTCAAAGAAGCAGCAAGTGCTGATGTAAAAGCTACAGCAAGTTATCCAGAAGATCCAGCTAAGATAATTAATGAAGGGGGCTATGCTAAACAACAGATGTTCTATGTAGATGAAATAGCCTTCTAATGGAAGAAGATACCATCCAAGACTTTCATAGCTAAAGAGGAGAAGAAAATGCCTGCCTTCCAAATTTCAAAGGACAGGCTGACTCTCTTGTTAAGGGCTAATGCAGCTGGTGACTTGAAGGTGAAGCCAATGCTCGTTTACCATTCTAAAAAGCCTAGGGTCCTTAAGAATTATGCTACCTCTACTGTGGCTGGGCTCTACAGATGGAACAACAAAACCTGAATGACAGTACATCTGTTTATAGCATGGTTTATTGAATATTTTAAGCCCACTGTTGAGATCTACTTTTCAGAAAAAAGATTACTTTCAAAATATTATTGCTCATTGACAATGCACTGGTCTCTTAAGAGCTTTTATGGAGATTTATAAGAGTAATGTTGTTTTTTATGCCTGCTAACACAATGCCCATTCAGCTCCCCATGTATCAAGGAGTAATTTCAAATTTCAAGTCTTGTTATTTAAGAAATACATTTCTTAAGAACATAGCTGTCATAGATTGTCATTCCTACAATGGATTTGGGCAAAATAAATTGAAAACCTTCTGGAAAACATTCACCATTCTAGAAGCCATTAAGAACATTCATGATTCATGGGTAGAGGTCAAAATATCAACATTTATGGGAGTTTGGAAGATGTTAATTCCAACCCTCATTGATGAGTTGGAGGAGTTCAAGACTTTACAGGAAGAAGTAACTGCAGATGTGGCAGAAATATCAAAAGAACTAGAATTAGAAATGGCACACAAAGATGCGACTAAATTGCTGACATCTCATGATAAAAGTTGAACAGATGAGGAGTTGCTTCTTACAGATGAACAAAGAAAGTGGTTTATCGATATGGAAACTAATCATGTTGAAGATACTGTGCACATTGTTTAAATGGAAAAAAAGATTTATAATATTATTTAATCTTAGTTGATAAAGCAATGACAGAGTTTGAGAGGATTGTCTTCAATTTTGAGTGCAGTCCTACTACGGGTAAAATGCTCTTAAATAGCATCGCATGCTACAGAGAAATTGTTCATGAAAGGAAGAGTTTGCTAATGCAAGCTTTATTATTGTCTTATTTTAAGAAATTGCAACAGCCATGGCAACCTTCAGCAATCACCACTCTGATCAGTCAGCAGCCATCAACATTGATGCAAGAGCTTCCAGCAGCTGAAAGATTATGACTTGCTGAAGGCTTAAATGAAAATTAGCACTTTTTAGTAATAAAGTATTTTTAAATCAGGGTATGTGCATTTTTTAGTCATAATGTTATTGTACACTTAACAGACTATAGTATAATGTAAACGTAACTTTTATATGCACTGGGAAACCAAACACTTCATGTGACCCTTTGTTGAGATATTTGCTTTATTACTGTGGTTTGGAAGGGAATTTGAAATGTCTCCAAGGTATGCCTGTAGTTCCCTGATGGTCATTTGGGTGGAAGAAATCATATGCTAATTGTCTAAATGGTAAAATGTATTGGTTAATATATTGAGATGGAGATTGCCAAGCATTTGCTGAGTTTCTATTTTATTCAAGTTTTTAATTTCATTTTCTGTATGCCAACTATTATAAACCTTAGATTGGCAAAGGTATTTGCTTTTGTTGGGGAGGAAGAGTTGAGTAAATTGTTAGCAAGTCAGAGGCTAGAATATGGGATAGCAAGAAGAGAAAGGTAGGTAGAAGTGGAAGAATTTCAGTGCTCTGTGTGGGAGCAGGGCTGAAGCCAGAGCGAGGGTGCACTGAGCAGGAGCAGGGCTCAGGAAAGCGAAGTGCAGTTGGTACGAGGCAGAGGGCCTGGCTGTGCAGTCAGTGAGAAGCTTTTCTGTCCTGCCTTGCATTTCACTACCAGTGATAAAGGGTATTACTGATATTAAATACTCCGATGGATCTAATCCAATCACCACTGAAGAATTTTACCAGAAGACAGATAATAGTTTATAAGATATTTAATAGTCTGGTAATATGGTTTCTCAAGAAAAATACCATAAAAATAGTTGTTAACAGAAAAACCAAATATGCAGAATAATTCCAGGAATCATGGAAGCTGAATGAAAGATATAATTTAAGCCCCAAACTGAAATACATCATTTATTAGACCTCATTCTTTGATCTTTAAACCCAAAATTCTGTATTCATTGAGATATTCCAGGAATATTTTAACCACAATTTCAAAATTATTTTGTCAGTATATTCTCCTGATAGTTCATAAAAGCCTTTTGTGGGAAAGAGCAAGATTTCTAATCATCCTTATTTTATAGTTGTGGCAATACCAAGTGAAAAGGCACAGGGAGCTGGCCTTGGTCTCTAGGATACAATAGTTTCAGGTTGTATTTACTTTAATCGTAGCTGCCCAATCTGAGAAGTTCATGTCAAACAGATGAGCACTTTTTTTCTAGGCAGTATGCTGACTTTTCCTAGTATCAGGATGAGGTCTAATGAATACACAGCATTGCAGAAAGACTCTGGAGAGCTTGTGATTAAAATATTTCTCAGAACTTCCCGTTGCCTGTGACAAAAAGAAAGATGGTGAGAATAGAAACCTATAAACATTTTTTTTGAAAAGGAAAAAACATTCTAACCATCATTTAAGGCCATTCCAAACCACCTACTCCGTGGAGCCTTGCCACATTCCCTCAATCATTGAATCATTGATAATCCACACTTTTTTTTTTTACTCTCCATAACATTTAGTTGTTTTTTTTTTTTTAATCCCCAAACCCTCTCTTTCCTTTAAAACAGTATTTCGTTTTAATGACCTTCTGGTTACTTAAACATTTCCATTTCTTATATACTTATATACTATACTCATTCTAACCTCATAGAGCGTATAAGCTTGCTGATGTATTTATCTCTCTGTGTGCCATGTTGTGCTTTCTAGAATGTTCTTTATGTACAACCTCCAAATGTATTTTGATTACATCATAGAATAAGTGTTAAAGAATTTGATCTGTTAATCCTAAAACAATTCCCAACTATGTTAATTCATAGTAATCAGTTTATTTTAAGGAGTTGAAAAGTTAAAATATTGCATAAATAATTTTATTAATTTATTTATTTATTCAGATTTTTTTTGACCACTTACTGTATGGTAGGCAGTAAGGATATAGTGAAGTATAAGAAATAAAAGGTGGGTTTTTTTGTTTTTACTTTTCTGTGGGTAATTAGAAATCAGCCCTTACTAGTCCAGGACTGTTCTGAGGAGCAAAGCTTTGTCTAATTCAAATTGATGAATCAATGTTTTAGTTTGTATACCCATTCATTAGATTGATGACTTGGAATGTTCTAGATAGAAACAAAATCCAATGGTACTTCAGCCATTGTGAGGTGAAGATTTTCAATAGGGAATTGATAACAATAGCATCATAAATGCTTTCTAGGCAGAAAAAAACAAATCATGAAAGACAAAAGAGAAAATGATATATGCTAGCTCAGTCTATTCCTTCATTTATTAAGAAAATAACAGATTTCTCAAAAGCTCCTCCCAGGAATATCCCAGGCATATATCATGGCCCCAAATGGAACTTGCAGCTACCTGATTTTGCAAACATTATCTGAGGAGGTAATAAATTTTAATTGAGCATGTGATCATTCTGAACAAAATGGGTTGCTTTTGTTTTGTTTTGTTTTCTTTTAAGGAAGAAAGCAATATAACACTAAGGTGCTAAAGGTATAACACTAAGGTGCTAAAATAAAAAGCCTCAAACTGTAGTACTTTAACAGTCTGAGGCTGGTAGATGTCCCTGACCTCTTGAACGCATGGCCTCTGCTTCTAGACCTAAGACAGCAGTCTCCACATTTCCCAAGCATCTGGAAAGGGAGAAGAGACCAGAGGAGCATGCATGCAGTTATTTTTAGGATAAAACCCACAATGGTACCCATTAATTTTATTTAGAAATTATTGTCCATAACTTAGTCCTATGGCCATTTCTAACTCCAAGAGGGACTAGAAAATGGACTGTTTCGCTGGGCATCCATGTGTCTAGCTGAAACACTATTAATTTGGAAGAAGGATAAAATGAAAATGGTGAAGGGCAGCAAGAAATTTTACCAAAGACATCTCTTTTCCTTTTTTGTGCTCTCAGGGACCCTGCAGTTAGAACCTCTAGACAAAATCATTCAACAAAACAAAACATACTAATGTGTTGGCGCCTAGCTTATGGTTCTCCATCTTATACAAATATATAATCAATGAAGAAAGGATATGTTCATTCACTCCTTTATCCAATCATTAAATACTTTCTGAGCACAAAATTCCCAGCTGAGATCCAAAGAGCTGAGATCCAAAAAGAAGAACATTGTAGAAAGATAAGCAGAAACAGCATGCGAGGGTATGAATGGCCAAATAAGCTCAAACAAGGACAACGTTGGTTGGATGGGCTCTTATCACCTAGGACAGCAACAAGAGAAAAGGTTGCAAGGTAGGTTGAAAATAAATGCCAGCCTATGGAGGTGGAATTTATTTCTTTAAGCAATGCAAAGCCATGAAAACTTTGTAAATAAGAGCATCATTATCTGAAATGTGTTTTTGGAAGATTACCCTGGCCATAGTGCAAATGCTTGCTGTTTGGTGGACACGAGGTTGAGTGGGAATTCATAGCATTGCAACAGTCCATGTGGGAGGTGATGAGGGACTGTACCCAAGAGAAGAAAGCAAATGTGGGTGACACAGAGGTAGCAGGGACAGGACTTAGCAATTCTCTGTATCTGAAGAACCAGGAGAAGATGAAGTGAATCAGACTGGCTAATCTGTATGACTTGGGGTTTGGTAGTGACATTAGCTGGAAGGTGGAAACACAGAAAGAAGAACATGTATGTGGTGGGGGAATGGTGAATTCAGTCTCTAACTTAAGTTCAAGATCACATTCAGGAGGTGGGTGCAGCAACTATGATATGTGACTAATAAAAATGAGCATTTTGTGCTATGCAACAGTTTGCACTATGGGTATTCTCATACAGTTCTGGGAAACTCTCCCAATGCAACATTTGGTTGCATGCATTGTAAGCCCCTGAGATTAGTTCAGGGAATTTTCTGTGCTTATAACTCTACTTTGAAAGCACACACCCAGGAAAAGACATAAATTATAATACACTTTGTAGATTCAGGGCTATGCTAAGCCTGAAGAAGCCTGGAGCCCTCTAAGAACTTGCTCTAGGACACACCATATGAGGGCACAGAATCCATGGATGATACAGACCCAAGATCCACAAGTCATCAACAATTCCAGCATAAGAATTGAGACTCAGCCCTAAGAGGCAGGAATACATAATCTGTACATAAATGTATACCATAATAGAAGACTAACATCATAGAGGATTTGTCCTAAATCAGGCTCTAGCTTTCTTTCTATGTCTTCATATACCATATATGACTTAGGCCTCCTGGCATGCCCCAATCTATTCTTCAATTTTTCCTATCCCTTTCCAACTTAGGCATTCGTCCTTTCCCTTATTGCTGGACTCACATTTCAGCTCATCCTGGGTCTCTCTTTGTCTGGTTGGCTGCATTTGGAAGGACCTTGCTGGACTTGACCTCTGGCTGTGCTCTGAAACTGTTCTCTTAAAAAGGGCACCCAGGGAGGAGTGGTCCTGCCTCCCCAGCAACGCCGCCTTTCCACTTGTGCTTCCATCACAGCCACCTTGGAAAACAAGTAGCCATGTGTATTTGGATGCCTGCATACTTAAATTTTTAAGAGTTGTTGAAGTCTAAGTTTGGAACTAATTTTGTCAATTATTTATTAGAGTCGTATCATATAGTTAGATTTCTCTCCCATAAGTCTATGGGATATCCTCAGTTTATTTTATTCAACAAGTTTTATTATAAACATGGATCCAGGAATGGTCTTGGACAATAAGATTACATTGATGAAAAGACACAGTGATTGCCCTCAAAGAGACCATAATCATAGGCCACTAGTAAAGTAGCTATGTTAGTTATAATTGATGAAGAAGACTTAATAAATGAGAAAAATCCAAACATGCTATTTTCACAAGCTTTGCTCTTGCCAATAAAACATGCATCATACCACAGCAAAGACTAAAACAGCAATTTTTAAAGTTTGTGCAGGAACATCTTGGAATGGTGGGGGTGTCTCCCAATATATTTCAGAAGGTCTTCAGGTCAACATCATTTCCGTAATCAGTTTTTTTCCTCTCTCCTCCTATTAGTGTCACATGCAGTTTTCCAGAGGCTATATGAGGTATGCAATTGCAATTGCATATAGATTGAATATAGAAGTAGATATGAGACATTATCTATTAGCTAGAAATTAAAGAGATTTTTCAAAAATGTTAAAAAGTATTGTTTTCACACAAAAGAAAAAGAGAGAATAAAATTATATTTCTTCTTAGCAATCTAGAAAATCTAGAAAAACTTCAAGGAGGAGGTGAGGACCAGATTCTTTAACCTTTGGAACATCACTAACTATGTATTTTAGTTTACAACTACGTCCTTAGGAGCAACAGTGCAACATAAGAAGATTCCAAAATATGAAGTAGGAAACACATGGGTATTCCTTTAAGTTCAGTAGTCAAAGAGCAAATAAGAGGTCAGTGCTGACCCCCCAGGCAGGGCCCCACTGAGATGCTTTTTGATCTGAACAATAACTCTATTGTGATTGATACAATTGCTGCATATATTCTTTTCTCAATTTATGGGCGCAAGTTCCATGGAGTCAAAGGGACTTCAGTGCATGTGTCAAGGGAATATGATAGCCTGGACTATTAACATATATATTGATCAAAACCTACTTTTTACAAAGGGCTCTCTATATTTTTTTAATCTGTATAAGCTTGCAATTTTATATTTCAAATAAAAAGTTTTATTTGCACATACCTATAATAAGAAATGTTGCAAATTCTTTTGAAATGAGGTTGTATATTGACAGCATTCAGAGTATACTGAATATATGCATTAATTCCAAATTTGTTCCCAAGGAATCAATAAACAGAAATTGCTGTTACATGAGACAGAAATTTCTCATGAAAGCCAGAATGATTTTTAACATTTGAATAATAAAAGTTTCTATTTAAATGTCATTTTGCAGTCCAAATAGAGCTTTAAGTCTGCACAAAAACATGTGCATACATATTCATAGTATCTATATTCACAATAGCCCAAAATAAGAAATAATCTAAATGTCCATTTACAGGTGAATGGATAAAATGTACACCCATACAATGGAATGCCACCCAGAAATATAAAGAAGTGTATTGCTGTCACAACAAATGAATGAATTTCAAAATCCTCATGCATTAAAGAAGCCAGACACAAATAGTACATGCAGTATGATTTAATTTATATAAAATTCTAGAAAACACAAACTAATCTCTAGTGACAGAAAGTAGATTGGTGGTTTCAGGATGGTAAGGGGAGCAGGAGAAGCAAGAGGAGGGGTAAGCGGCAACGGTGTGTGACAAATCTTTTGGAGTGATGAAAATATCCCATAACTTGACCGTGGCAATGGTTTCACAGGTACAGATTTTGTTAGAACTCATCGAATTGCGTTCTTGAAATGGATTCAGTTTTCTGGCCATAAATTATACCTCAATAAAGTTGATCTTTAAAATGTAATTTTATACAAATAAACAATCCTGTAACATAGGAAAATTGCGGTCTTATTTTGTGAATGGAGAAACTGCGACTTGAGAGATGCAGTGACTTACCCATGGCTGGTGACTCTGAGAACTGGAGGAAACAGTCGCAAAGCTTAGTGACCTTTACATTTTGTCATGTGATTTTTTTTCTTTCTGTTATCCTTGGCAAGTGCAATGTTCTGCACAAGCCCATTGTACAGAACAGGAAAAGCTGGGCAGTTCTGATGGGAGCTGAGGTGGGGGTGAGTGTGCCCTGGATGGGGCAGAGGGGAGGCAGAGATGCCGCCATAGGATCCTACATGGTCTGAACCTCCTGAGGTGATGGAAAAAAACGTGGATTCTGAACACAGACTTCTACTCCGTTACTTTCTAGCTGAAAGTCTGTGTTTGCGCATGAGGTAAATGTATTCACTGAATTAGTCACATAGAATTTTTCAGTGCTTATGCCATTTATTTAGTTCACATGTTGTATAGTTTATTTGATATATTTTAACTTTCCGTTAATTTACTGCTTAACATAATGTAACAATATTTAAGTGCCTTTGGATACTCTCAAGAGTGCTGGGGATGCAGATGGCTCCACTCAACAATGTGTCAGGAAACCAATTACCTGGGTAAATTCATGAAAGTTGGGCCAGTGGTGTTGTATCAGCGAGAGCAGGGAAATCACTAAGCAAAACCTCGCCTTATCTTTGACTCCAATCTCTCCCATATCTCGTCAGTCACTGCAACAGATTCGCCAACCGATTCTCACCTGAGTAGTTTGAGTTCTCTTTAGCTCCACGGACACCGCCGTCATTCAGAGTAAGCAGTTTCCCTCTGCTGTACGACAGCAAAGGCCCAGCTCGTCCACGTCCAATCCACTCCCCGCACCATAGCCGAAATAACCATTCCAAAAATGAAGTCAATTCCTGCCATTCCTCTGTATAAAATCCTTTCGGAGGCTCCCTATTCCCTTCAGGAAAATGTCCGAACTTTTTCTTAGGGTCCTGGTGATTGTACTTATCTCTCAGCAACATCTTCTACCACGTGCAACGTCACACTCTACCCTTCAGCGAAATGAAACTTTTTCAGTTCCTCAAACACGTGACTTCTCGGCTTTCAAACATTCTCCTACTTCCTCCCCCAAACACCCTTCCTTCCTCCTCTTCATCAGACCAAAACTCATTCATGTCTCACCTTAGCTGTCATTTCTTTTGGAAGCCTGCCTTTGTGTCCCACACTTTGGTCAGGTGCTCCTCCTGAGACTGAATTCTTCTCACGTGGTGTGTTTATCACGGGATTATAATTAACTGTGCATGTTATCTCCTTCAGAACTGTAAACTCTTCGACAGAAACATGTCTTGCTTTTTCACCATTTTCTCTGCAGTATCTAGCATAGTTCCTGACACAGATCAAACACTCAACGAATATTTCTTGAATGAATTGACTTCATCAGCCATACAAATGGCTGGAGTGGGTGGCCCTAGACTGCTAGATGGCACCAGATTAAGATCACATATTTGCTGCAGATGGGCCACACTGCTTTCTTCCAAAATGAAGTTAACAGAAAATGAGTGTGGGTTAATGACTCAACATCTCTTGTGGCTAAATATTACACGGAATGGGTAAATGTAGTTCAAAGCCAAAAGTTTTAATCCTTGCAAGAATATACAGAAATACTATCTTTCCAAGATATTATTCTTTCATGGACAAGACGGGTCTTCTAGCATTTTAACCTGTAAAGCACTTCTACAATTAGGTTTAAGATTTGCTATTGGTAAAAAGACTCTGTCCAAGGAGACTAATGCACCAAGGTTAAAGAGGGAAAATACTGGTAAACTTTAAGCATGTTAGGGTAATTGGGCTCAACATGTGTAAATTGCTTTCAGATGAAAGGCTCTAAGCAATTGTTAAATTATAAACATTGAAAAAAAATTCTCTGCATCCAATCTAGAAAAAAAAAAGATTTCCATTTGTACAGCAAATTAGATTCAGGTATTTCTGTGGGTCAGCATTTTTTTTTTTTTTTTCTTAAGCAGGGGAAGCTCTTCTGGCGCTTACTGCATCTGATTCAGAGATGGAAGGGTGACTGCGGAAGACTTCGCCTTGCACTTGTCCCACAGCAATTACGTTGGAAGGGGTCCTAGACTTGTGGGGTGTGGGATGTGGGATAAATTTGGAGAAAGACCACAATACGTAAACAAAACCTGCCAGTTTTCCAAAATACCTAACCACAAGATTTCACATTTTGGCAGCTTAGAAAGAGTCAAATGTGCTTTATTCTGAGAACAAATTTTATTCTCAGCAGGGAGAATTATGAATCCCAGTTCAAGCAAGCAACTACCAATAACCAAAGTTAAAGGAATTTTTTTAAAAAGCCCATGTAGTACAACTAAGCAAGCCCACGTTGTGAGACAACATTGATCAAGAAACAGAGAACATCAGCGGAATCTTTGGAGTGTGTGTATGTTTGCAAAACCCTTTAGATTAAGAAATCCTATGGAAGGAGAGTTATTTCTGAAGATAGATCTATTAGCATTAAACTGCTTACTTTATGTTGTCAAAGTTTTCTAACTTGCAGTATCCTCAATTGAATGACAATGTTTGAATCTTGGATAATATGATTTTTAAGTTTGTAATGTCCTAAAAAGCTTGTATTTTATGTCACTGTTATATGGCTCATCATGGTCCTTAAGACAATCAGAAGTCAAAAACTGGATAATCCATTTCAACATATTGCTATAGTTTTCCTTGCAATATTGCTGTTAGAGAAAACAACTGGTTCAAATACTAAATATTTCTAAAGTTGTACGATATCCATGCCTGTAGGTCCTATTGAAAACTCACATTTAAACATGGCCAAGGGCACTGTCCATCTCTGCTTTTTGAAAGGAAATGGCTTCCAGGCTCTCTCCCTCAGCAGAGGCCTCCAGAGCTGTCTAACCAAGTCTGCTCAGGTCCGCTGACTTTAGGGATGCTGGTGGTGCTGCTTTGATCAGTTTTCAGTCACAGAGAAGGGTAAGTATGGACTAGGTAGTTCATGGTACCTTTGCTAAAGTTTGAAGTTCAGAAGTGGGTCCTCAAGAAACCCCATGAAACAAGCAGAGGGCAATTCCAGTTACTGTCTCAGAAGGCAGTTAGGAAAAATAGATAACTGTTGCATTGCATAGATTTATTAAAATCCTCTAGTGATTCATTCACCGATTCTCCCATTCATTCAAGAAATGTAAGCTGAATACCGACTATCAGCCCTTGTCTGGCATTAACTCAGTCTGGCATTGAGTATATGGCAGTGAATGAGAATGAGACATTCTCTACCCTCATGGAACCTCCTGTCTGGCAGGTGTGTCATACAGGTGCATTTGTGTGTGTAGACAAAGACAGAGAGATATAAAACTCAGAATTCAAATGCCCTCCCCCCTTTTTGAGCAGGAAACCCCAAAGAGTTGGAGAGGAAAGAAGGGCCAGGCTTCTCACCTTCCCATTGTGGAAGTTAATGGGAAATAATCATTCCTTTGCCATCTCCCAGCAGCCAAGACCAGACATGTTCTCTTCCAGGAATTTGAGCTTTGAGAGTGTGTGACGATAGCTCAGAAGCAATTCAAAATTCTTCAGTAATGTTGTCCCATCAGAGTTCTGAATCCAGCAGTCCCAGTGGTGAGGTTCAAAACAGACAGGAGCCCTGGCATGGTCTGGCTCTTCTTTCAGCAGCATAGCCTCAGGCTTCCTGCCGATTTCCCATCCTGATTTCTCCTCAATCTCATCCATCTCCCTCCTGTACCTTTTAATGCTTCAGTTCAACAAAGTTGATGTCTGATATTTGCCAATAGTAGTGCCTAGTAGAAGGGGGAGCCATTAAACAAATAGTGCTGGCATTATTAATTAATTCCAATCATGGTAAGTGCTATTAAGGAAAGGTGTATTTGTCTTTTGAGTAGCAACCAAGAAGGCATTTGGGAAGCCTTAGATCCATGCACAGACAAGCTAGAGAAAAATGTCCCCTAAAAGAGCAAGGGAATGCTAGAAGTTACTGCAGGAGAGCAAAGCATGAAGAATCCCTGGGCCCAAGGCAAAGGAAGAAAGGGGAGCACTGGGATTCAACATGGAACTGCGAAAACGAACCACAGAAAGACCTATGTAGGGTTTTGGCATTTCTAATTATGGTAACGTTTGCTGTTCATAAATAAGAATTCAAGAAAAGCCTCCAAAAAGATACGTATTGCTGCCACAATCTCTATACCAAGTTCTGATAGCCTTGTGTCTCCTTCATCCACGCTGGGACAGCCCAGTGCAGGTCCCATTGCTTCTCCTCTGGACGAGCATCCCAGGTTCTGATCTTCTACCCTTCCATCTCCCCTTCTCTTTGTCAGCCAGGGGATCACTCTGAAATACAGTGTGATCACGTCAATTCTCTTTATTAAGTCCTTCAGGGCCAGTGCATCGCCCCATCACCTAAAGAAGTACGTGCTTCTTAGCAGACATTAAAGTCCTCTCTAATGTGGCCCTGCTGCCTCCCCAGGCTTGCTCCTGCCTCTCACCATCTACAACTTTGCCTTCTAGCAACATCATACTGCTTACAGTTCTCCAAACATGCCGGGTGGTTCCATGCTTCCTTAATTTGCTCACATACTGGGTCCTCTGGACTTAAAATACCCTTTCTCCCACCCATCTACCTTCTCCCAAGTAATTCTAATTAATCTTTAAAGAGTGAGCTCAGATTCCATTTTTTTCTTCAAAAAATTTCCCGGAGTCCCCGGGTTGACTTTCTGTAGTAACATGTATATGTCTTTATCATAACATTTTGTTGACATTATATTTTTACCTTACACTTACCCATTAAACTATTAGTTCCTAGCAAAAAGTCTGTGCTTTATTTATTTTGATATCTCCACAATCTAGCAAAGTTCCAGTCAAAAATTAGGCTCTTAAACATCTTGAAGTCAATTAGGTATATAACGTACTCATTAACATCAGTTATTAAATCAATATAACTGCTCTCTTTACTGAGGGACTTGACTTATATAACATGAATTCTTACTGTTTCTGCAAGAATTGTCTCTTCTACCTTCCTCTTTGATAATTTCCATAATCAATATGATCTTCCTAAAAAAATTAAAAGACAGAATTGATGGAGAAAATAGCAAGACAAGAAAAAGAAATATGAGGGAGTAATGTTGCTGTAAAAAAAGATGAGTCACAGATGGAGACATTTGCAGAATGAAGAAGGAAAGAGTAGGAAATGAGGAGGCTTAATTATGGTGCATGATTCAACCACAGATTAGACTGCTGTATCTTCCTTCCAGTTTTCTTCTATTTAAGCTATATAAATCTGGCTTCCTGATGTAATCTATTTCTAGTAATGTATATTCGGCCCTGACATGTAATTCCTCTCATGGGCCACAGCAACCTGTGAAAGAGAAAAACCCAATTCCTGACAAAGTTCAGGGCATGGGAGCCCCTGCCTTAATTCCCTGGGCCACCCAGGAGGTAAGTATGGCAAAGGCCCTGGTGGAGGAGCATGTCTCCAGCCAGTCACAAGTCCTCAAGAGTATCAGCCTTTTGCTTCTCTGAACAAACTCCACTAATGGTCCTCTATCTTTAACTGAGAGAGAAGGATTGAAAAGCTAAGAGCAGAGAGTCTTGCTGCTAGATGGTCCTGGGTTAACCTCATTCTATCACTTCCCAGTTAGTGTGACCTTGAATACATTGCTAACTTCTCCAAGCCCAGTTTCCTCATATCAGCAGTGGGGAAATAATAGTGCCTCACTCACAGGGTTTTTTGATGACAAGTGAGTGTTGATGTATTTGTGACGCTCTTAGCACTGTGCCAGGAACACAGTGAGTATATTCAATAAGTGATACACACTCATTAATTCTTTCCAGCTGAAAGAAATCCATTTTGGCCCATGATGACTCATTAGGTCATGTAACTTGAGGCCTGACACCAACCCCCTCCTACTGCTTACTTTCTACTGTGTCTTCCAAGTAACCAAGTGTGCAGCAAGCTCCTCTGCCAGGGCCTAGTCACCTTCCTGGGAGACCGTGACTCTCTCACTCTCTAGCATGCAGCATCACTCCTCTCTGGGGCACTGGAGTTATCCTGCTACCATGCTGGAAGGTCCTTCTCTAGAAGTACACTAGACTCATGGCATTTGCACTTTCAACCTTTGAGGGTTTGCACACATCTGTGTGTGCTGCTAGAGGGCTCATGTGTAGAAGCAAGTACTTAGCCAGTGAGAAAGCCTGACTGATTATTCAGCCTCTATATCTTAATTAGTGTTTGTGGATTTAGGGATTCTGGAATGTCTCAAAATGTTTCCTTTACAAATGGCAAAGGTACCATGTACGCAGAGCCCAGGCTTGGAGGGAAAGCTCCTTATGTCAACTAGAAACAGATGTATCTTAACTGAATGCATCTTGGAGGGTCCTATGTGAGGTTTCCCCAAATGGATTGTAGAACCAGCCCTCTTAGACACCTCCTCTGTGAAGTCCTCTCTTACTTTTGTCAAATAGTGTTTGCCATTTCTTCCTCCGTGCTTCCATAGCACTGTATGCACAACCCGTTATAACATTTATCTCTTTAGCTGTTGGTCTCCTAGTGAGTTAGGGCTGCTATAACAAATACCATAGACTGAGTGGCTGAATAATTAGTTATAAAATACCATAGACTGAGTTTCAGACTGCCACCTTCTCATTTATACTCACATGGGGGAAAGAAAGCAAGAGCGCTCTCTGGGGTCTCTTTTACAAGGGCACTAATTCCATTCATGAAGGCCACCTTCATGACCTAATTACCGCTCAAGGACCATTCTCCTAATACCATCACATTGGGGGTTAGCATTTCAATATATGAATTTGGCAGGGGGACACAAACATTCAGTCAATAGTAATCTCTTTAACCATCTTAGTTACTTGAGAACAGAGATTGTTTGTATCTTTGTATCTCTAGTGCTTACTACCACAGTTTTTGGCATGTGGTTATTTCTCAATCATTTTTTTCCTGTAAGAATGAGCCAGGGTGGGCAGTACTCCTTCTGTGCTGGCAGCTCTCCAAGTCATATGCCTATGATGGATAATACATGATAATTTCACTAAACTGAAGGTGGGTAGATTGCCCTGCCACAATTTTAGCTGTGGAGTGTTTTCTTGGGCTCCTCTGCTCTCATATAAGGGGATTACCCCTGGACTATCCTAATGCACTGTAGAGTGACATCTCCCAAGGTCTTGGTTTCTCTGGCAAAAGTTGTCCCCAGGTTTCCAGGATGAAGATGGCCAAAGAGAAACCTCCAAGTCTCTCTACATGAATATCTAATTTTACAACTATCAACACAAACAAGCACCTTCAGAAGAACAAAAAAAATCAGCTGAACAATCATAGTACCTAGTTTTATCATTATATCAAGGAAAGAGGCACTGAAAAGGGCAGAAAAGACAGTCTTGCATTGCCTACACCATCCCTCCCCATCGCCTGGCAGTGCTACACCAGTGCACCCAGTGGAGAGAGAATCTGTGTGCTCAGGGGAGGCAGAGTAAGGTGATTGTTGGGCTTTGCATTGAAACTCAGGGCCATCCTGGCACAGGGGAACACAGTACGGGGCAGAATTCTGCCAGTGCCCATGGAGGGAGCGTTTACACCAGCACAGCCAAAGGCAAATCTTCTGCTCTGAAGCTCAAGTTCTGGCTAGCCTCACCACCAGCAGAAAAAGAGCAGGCTGAAGCCTGGACTAAATTCATGAAGCAATCAGACCATAAAGGCTACAGTACTTGAGAAATTCCTATGGCTGTGCTGGCTCAGAGCCAGTGGACTTGGGGTGCATGTGACCCAGTGAGACACCAGCAGCTATGGCCAAGCCAGTGCCTTGTCACCCCTCCCCCAACTACAGGCAGCATAGCCCAGGGAGTCTTCTTTCACTTGGGGAAAGGAAGGCGAAGAGCTCAGAGGACTTTGTTTTGCAATTTGGGTACCAGCTCAGCCACAGTAAAATAAAGGCCCAAGAAGACTTCTGAGGCCCATGAGTCCAAGCCTTAGTTTCTGGATGCCATCTTTGGACCCACCTTTGGTCAGAAGGAAACATGCTGCTTTGAAGGGAAGGACTCAGTCTTGGCAGAATTCGCCAAATGCTAACTAAAGAGCCCTTGGGTTTTGAATAAACATCAGAAGTAACCAGACAACAGTCACCACTGGCTTTGAGTGAGCCTGGGCTGGCTGCAGGTGTGACCTGGCACTGGAGGCCATGAGTGAGTGCTCACATCACTCCTCCCCCAACCCCAGCAGCCCAGCACGGAGAGTAAGGAGAGTAAGAGACGGCCTGAAAATTCAGGGAATTCTCCTGTGTCTTACCCAGGCTCACCAAGGTGATACCATCAGGAGTCTGCAAGAGCCACAGCATTACTGGCTTTGGGGCACCCCCAGTGCTGATACAGCTTCAGTGACCAAAGACTTAGACCCCAGCACTCTCTTCCCTTTGAGTATCTGGAAAGCCTTCTCAAGAAGGACAGGTTCAAATAAGCCTAGTCTGTGAAGATTGAAATAAATACCTAACTCTTCAATGCCCAGACATCAACAAATATCCACAAGCATCACGAACATCCAGGAAGACATGACCTCACCAAATAAACTAAATAAGATACCAATTACCAATCCTGAGTGATGGAGATAGGTGATCTTTCAGAAAAAGAATTCAAAATAGTTGTTCTGAAGAAGCTCCAATGAACTTCAAGACAACACAGAGAAGGAATTCAGAAGCCTATCTGAGAAATTTAATAAAAAGATTGAAATAATAAAAAAAGCAGAAATTCTAGAGTTTAAGAATTCAATTGACAAACTGAGAAATGCATCAGAGTCTCTCAACAGCAGAATTGACCAAGCAGAAGAGAGAATTAGTGAGCTTAAAGACAGGCTATTTGAAAATACACAGTCAAAAGAGAAAAAAGAACAAATAAGAATAAAGCATGCCTACAAGATCTAGAAAATAGCCTAAAAAGAGCAAATCTAAGAGTTACTGGCCTTAAAGAGGAGGTAGAGAGAGAGAGATAGAAGTAGAAAGTTTATGCAAAGAAATAACCACAGAGAACTTTCCAAACCTAGAGAAATACATCAATATTCAGGTACAAGAAGATAACAGAACACCAGGTAGATTTAACCCATACAAAGCTACCTTGAGGCATTTAATAATTAAGCCCCCAAAGGTCGCAGATAAAGAAAACATCCTAATGGAAGCAAGAAAAAATTTAAAAAATAGCATGTAAAGGAGCTCTGATATGTCTGGCAGCAGACGTCTCAGTGGAAACCTTACAGGTCAGGAGAAAGAGGTATGACATGTTCAAAATGCTAAAGGAAAAAAAACCTTAACCCTAGAATATTATATCCTGCAAAAATATCCTTCAAACATGAAGGAGAAATAAAGACTATCCCCGACAGACAAAATGTGAGGGATTTCATCAATTCCAGATCTGTCCTAAAAGTAATGCTAAAAGGAGATTTTTAATCTGAAAGAAAAGGATGTTAATGAACAATAAGAAACCTTCTGAAGGTGTACAACTCACTAGTAACAGTAAGGACACAAACACAGCATACTCTATTACAGTGTATAAAACCACTTATATCTTGAGTAGGAAGACCAAAAGACAAACCTATCAAAAACAATGAAAACAAATTTTTGAAAGATAGATGGTATAAAAAGATATGGATGAGCAACAAAATGTTAAAAAGTGGGAGGGGATGGAGCTAAAGTGTAGAATTTCTGTTAGATTTCTTTCTGCTTGTTTGTTTGTAAACAGTGTTGTCGTATGTTTAAAATAATTAGTTATAAAATGTTTTCTGCGAATTTCATGGTAACCTCAAATCAAAAAACTTACAACAGATACACAAAAAATAAAAAGCAAGAAATTAAAACACACTACCAGAGAAAATCACTTTTAACAAAGGAAGACAGGAAGGAAGTAAAAAAACAAAGAGAGGACCACGAAACAACCAGAAATCAAATATAGCATGGCAGTAGCAAGTCCTTATCTATCAATAATAGCATGAATGTGAATGGACTAAACTCTCCAATCAAAAGACACAGAGCGGCTGAATGGATAGAAAAAAACAAGAGCCAACTATATGTTGTCTGCAAGAAACACATTTCACCTATAAAGACACATTCAGACTGAAAATAAAGCTATAGAAAAAGATATTCGGCAGGCGTGGTGGCTCACGCCTGTAATCCTAGAACTCTGGGAGAACAAGGCGGGTGGATTGTTTGAGCTCAAGAGTTCGAAACCAGCCTGAACAAGAGCGAGACCCCGTCTCCACTAAAAATAGAAAGAAATGAATCGGACAACTAAAAATATATAGAAAAAATTAGCCGGGCATGGTGGAGCATGCCTGTAGTCCCAGCTACTCAGGCGGCTGAGGCAAAAGGATTGGCTGAGCCCAGGAGTTTGAGGTTACTGTGAGCTAGACTGACACCACGGCACTCTAGCCCCGGCAACACAGTGAGACTCTGTCTCAAAGAAAAAAAGAAAAGATATTCTATTCAAATGGAAACCAAAAAAGAGCAAGAGTAGCTATACTTCTATCTGATAAAATAGATTTCAAGACAAAACTGTAAAAAGAGACAAAGAAGGTCGTTATATAATGGCAAAGGGGTCAATTCAGCAAGAGGATATAATAATCCTAAATACATATGCACCCAACATTGGAGCACCCAGATATATAAAGCAAAATGTTACCAGAGATAAAGAGAGAGATACAATCCAATACAATAATTCTTGGAGATCTCAACACTCCACTTTCAGCATTGGACAGATCATCAAGACAGAAAATCAACAAGGAAACATTGGACTTAATCTGCCCTATAGACCAAATGGACTTAATAGATATTTACAGAACTTTTCATTCAACAGCTGCCAAATTCACATTCTCCTCAGCTCATGGATCATTTTCAAGCATAGATCATATGTCAGGCCACAAAACAAGTCTCAAAAAATTCAAAAAATTGAAATCATACCAACTATTTTCTCTGTCCACAATGGAATAAAACTAGAAATCAATAACAAGAGGAACATTGGAAAATATACAAAAACATAGAAATTAAACAATATGCTTCTGAATGACCAATGGGTCAATGAAGAGATTAAGAAGGAAATTAAAAATTTCTCAAAACAAATGAAAATGAAAACACAACATATCAAAACCTATGGGATACAGCAAAAAGCAGTAATAAGAGGAAAGTTTATAGCAGTAAGAGCCTACATCAAAAAAGTAGAAAAGCTTCAAATAAACAACCTGATGATGCATCTCAAAGAACTAGAAAAACAAGAGCAAACCAAATCCAAAATTAGCAGAAGAAAAGAAATAATAAATATCAGAGCAGAAATAAATGCAATTGAAACAAAAAAATACAAAAAACAAATAAAACAAAATGTTGGGTTTTTTTAAAAGATAAACAAAATAGACACATCTTTAGCCAGACCCCCCGCCCCCCCAAAAAAAAACAAACAAACAAAAAAAAAGAAACGAGAGAGAGAGGACTCAAATAAATGAAATCAGAGATGAAAAAAGAGACATTGGAACTGAATCTGCAGAAATTTAAAGGACCATTAGAGACTACTATGAGCAACTGTATGCCAGTGAATTGGAAAACTTAGAATTGGAAAACTTAGAAGAAATGGACAAATTCCTAGATACATACAACCTACCAAGATTGAACCAGGAAGAAACCCAAAAACTAAATAAGCCAATGACAAGTATGAAATAGAAGGAGTAATAAAATGGTTCCCATCAAAGAAAAGTCCAGGACCTGACGGCTTCACCGCTGGATTCTTCCAAACATTGACAGAGGAACTAATATCAATCCTACTTAAACTATTCCATAAAATTGAGGAGAAGGGGGTACTCCCAAACTCCTTCTATCGAGGCTTGTTTCACCCTGATAGTAAAACCAAGCAAAGACATATACACACACACACAAAATAGGCCAATATCTCTGATGAACATTGATGCAAAAATCTTCAACAAAATACTAGCAAACCAAATTCAGCAACACATTAAAAAGATTATTTATCATGTTCAAGTGAGATTCATCCCAGGGATTCAAGGATGGTTCAGCATACTCAGATCAATTAATTTGATATATCATGTCAACGGAATGAAGGACAGAAACCATATGATCATTTCAATTGATGCTGAAAAAGCATTCAATAAAATTCAACATCCCTTCATGATAAGATTTCTACAATGGAAACTATAAAACATGGATGAAAGAAGTTGAAGAGGGTACAAAAAAATGGAAAGATTTTCCATGCTCATGGATTAGAAGAATCAATATTATTAAAATGTCCATACTACCCTAAGTGATCTATAGGTTTAATGCAATCTCCATCAAAATACCAATGACATTCCTTACAGAAATACAAAAAATAATCCTCAAATTTATATGGAACCACAAAAGACCCAGAATAGCCAAAGGTTGTCCCCAAGTCATGACCTCTTTATGTGTTCTGCTGTTGGTAGATGTCATAGAAATCTAGCAAATAGCCAACCAGCACGCTACCAAGATGGCCAGAGCAGGATTTATTAAAAACAAATTCTCAGGCCTGGCAAAGTGGCTCATTCCTGTAATCCTATCACTTTGGGAGCCTGAGGTGGGAGGATTGCTTGAGGCCAGGATTTCCAGACCAGCCTGAGCAACAAAGCAAGACTCCTCTCTACAAAAAATAGAAAAATTAGCTGGATGTTATGGGGCATGCCTGCAGTCCTAGCTACTTGGGAGGCTGAGGGAGGAGGATCACTTGAGCCCAGAAGTTTGAGGTTGCAATAAGTTATGATGATGCCCCTGCACTCTAGTCTGGGCAACAGAACAAGAATCTACCTCAAAAAAAAAAAAAAATCTCAAAAATAGCAATAGCAAATGTGCCATTGTCCCACAGCCTGTCACATCCTGGAGTAGTACACAGGGAATTCCCAAAATCTGGGTGCTAGTCCCCAGAAAAGGAAGCCCAGACCTTGGAACTGAGTGGCTGGGACATAGCAGCTCCTCCCCTGGCACTATCAGCAGCTGAGATCCAATAGCCACATAATGAGTGGAACCGTACCTCCAACCCTGATCCAGCAGCCAAGCACTCATGGTTAGGGAAGCACTCATGCTTTCTGCATGTGGTTTTGGCTTTCTTGATTATAAATACAGTGCTTATCAGATCCTACTTCTTCCAGTGCATTACCAAATATGAGAATAAGTGGGTAAAATGGTTAGCAGAATGAATGGTCTACAATAGGAAGCTATACTTATTACCTCCATTTTTTAAATATTGATTAATCCAATAACGATGGATTTATAAATGAAAACCGTATAATAGATGTCTATTTTCCACATTTACTTTATTTTTTATCCCATTCAGGAATTAGCAGGCTGAATGACAGTTGAGATTGCAGTAATTTTGAAGACCCCATTTTGGTTTGGGTTTTCAAGAGTTGCTTGCTGATAAGAATATTTTATCCCTGATTTTCTCATTTAATCTTTCTAAATTGTTCAAATAACAGATATTGTTCCCACAGAATGTCTAACCAAATGCCCATTAATTCTCTGCCTACTCTTTAAGAAGAAACCATTCTTTAGCTGTCTTAAGAGCATTTAGCAGTAAAAAAATCTATTCTTTTCTGTGCAAGGTGTTTGGCCCTTGAAAAAAATCTTTCCAAGGCAAAAACAGAATCTTCATGATTTTTCTAGTGAAGACTTATTCTCTTGGTTTTGGTTTCTAATGCAATCCTCCAATAAAAGGAACCAGGGCTCACTGGAAAACTGACTGATTCTAAGGCTATGACAGGAAATATACAAAGTAAGCCCAGAGCATCTTGTGGTACCAGAAAAGGAGAAAGTCCTCAAAGAATAAAAGGATGAGCACATGTTGAAGAACACAGGAGCCAACTTGGAAGACCCCTCAATGGCCAAAGCAGTGACAATTAGAGTAACAAAATAAATAATATAGTATTGGATGTCTAGCCCAAAATGTAAAATAAATACACGTTAGTTCTTAACAATAATTGATCAAATCAGTAAATGGAAACGAAGGGACATGTCTTCCTTACAGAGGAATTCCAGAGAATATGTAGATACTCCCTCCTCCAGGAGATGGAGCTTAGTCACCCCCATCCCGCCCTCTTGAGTATGAGTTGGACGAACTGAATCACTTAGCGAACAGAGCATGGAAAGGGAAAAACTAGTTCGGGCTGCTATGACAAGTTACCATAGACCAGCTGGCTTAAAAAACAAACACTAATTTTGCACAGTTCTGGAGGCTGGAAGTCTGAGATCATGGTGCTAGCATGATCAGGTTCTGGTGAGGGCCCTCCTCCGGGTTACAGACTGCTTGTGGCAGAAAAAGGCTTAGAGAGCTCTCTGGGGTCTCTTTTACAGAGACACTAATTCCATTCATGAAGCTCCGCCCTCATGATGTAATCAATTCCCCAACGCCCACCTTCTAATAGCATCACATTGGGTGTCAGTATATCAATATACGAATTTTCGGGGGGACACAAACATCCAGTGCATGACACCCTCTAATAATAGTGTTGTGAGAGGGGCACTTGACTTCTGTGACATTCTCCTCAGAACTCTAATCCCCAGTTTAACCATGACAAAACATCAGACAAATCCACACTGAAGGATGTTCTACAAAACACGCCCCCAGTACTCCTCAAAAACTGTCAATGTCATTAAAAACCAGGAAAGTCTGAGAAACTGTTAGATCCAAGAGGAGCCTAAGGAGACGTGATGAAATGTAATGTGATATCTTGTATGAGCTACTGAAGCAGAAAAATGGACTTTAGGGAAAAACTAGTGAAATCAAATAAAGTGTGGAGTTTAGTTAATAGTAATGAACAAATATCGATTCCTTAGTTGTAACAAATGTACTATAGTAACGTAAGAGGTTAACAAAGGCGGAAACTGAATGAAGGGTATACAGGAACTCTTTGTACCACTACCACATTTTCAACTTTTCTGTAGGTCTAAAACTATTGTAAAATAGTTTATTTACATTTTTTTAAAAGTAAACGCTACTTGATAGTTTATGTGAAGGTGTTTATAGCCACTTGACTGAGAGCAGGCAGGAGTACAGACCCCTAAAACAAGGGTCGGCATATAGCAAGCAGTCAACAATCTCTATTGAATAAATTTAATAACTATAAAATATTTATATATAATATAAGTTATTTATTTGCAATTAAAAAGGGTTTTAAAAATCTTTAAATGTTAAGGTTCTAGGAGAAATTACTCAAAGGAGGGGGAAAAAAAAAAACAATGTTTTCATTTACTAAAAGTTTCCAAAAGATATTCAAACCAGGGATAATTTAAGGAAAGTTACTGAGGAGGTGGCATATGCAATCAGTTAGCAAGCTGCCCAGCCAAACGGAACATTGCTGTAAGGGAAAATGGAGAGGATCTGATTAAAAGTAGGTATGTTTTCTTTTGTGAACTTTAAAAATTGATACCATTTCCTCCTTTGCCTCTCGTTTGTTGTGGTGAGCTCTACTCTTCTTGCTTTGTCTTATGTTCTTTTCTTTATATATATAAATATATATATATTTTTTTCTTATGCTCTTTCTCACATTTCATTTTTCTTCTCACTACTCTGATTATCTTCTGTTTTTTCTTTTCATTTTTTTATGATCTGACAGCCCCACACTGAAGGTTGATCCACTTTCATGTGAATTACTCAGCCACTCATCTTCTGTTCTCAGGTACCTGACTGGGGCCTTCCCACTGCTTATTAGCATTTTCTCTAGGGACATTTGCATGCATTTATGAGCTACTTTGTGATTCACTCTTCGTATGTTGTCTATATTTGAAAACAGATGCAGCTCATTGGGCTTGTTAATTCACAAATCTGGAAAATATTGTAGACTTCAGTGGCAGAACTTATTTTCTATGAGTAAAGTGATATAACTCGTCCTCATTTAAAATATCTGAGAGCGGAATTGTGTAGGAAAAAAATTATCCTGCCAAACATCTTTATCCTTTTTTTTTTGGAATGCATTTTTTAAGCCTTCATCAATTTTCATATCATGTTATTGCCCAAGGAGTCAGAAAACTCGGTTTCTGCTCTCCTACCTGGGGGGATCTAGGCAAGTCATACAAACCTTTAAGTCCCTATATGGCTGGTTGTAAAGTGGAAATAATCTATAATAACTTACATGACCTAAGATAGTCCATCCCTGTTATGACCAGATAGCCCTTCCAGATATAAAATCTATGATTCTAAGTTTGAATCATCAGTATTTGAGGTACAACTTCTATGCATACTTCACTTTGCAAATCCATGAAGAAAAATAAAAATATAAGACATGATCTTTGCCTTCCAGGAATTTTCCATTTGGTTTGGTATGTAAGACACTCACTTAACATAGCTAAAAACATTGTGATGAAGTATATACTTGAATGTATGAGTCACATAGATAGTAAGAGCTATGAGATTTGGAAAGGTTAGAGATCACTGAGAGCTGAATTGGTTTCTGAGGATCTTCTGGTTGGGAAACCAGCATGAGAAAAAGCAAAAGTAATGTAAGCTTTGCTCTCAGGTAGAATTTTATTCAGAGACTGGTTCTGTGATACAGTGGCTGTGTGACCTTGGACCAATTACACTTCCCTTACCTGGATGGAGATAATGATAAAGTCTTACTTTGTAGGGTTTTCACAAGGATTGATTAAGAAGTACTGTGATAGACTAAGAGATTGTTTAACAGAACAACTGATAAACATGCTTTCTTATTGGAAGTGGAGGATGAAAGGAGAAATCAAAGATACAGTAGAGTAGTGTAGATGCTTTTAATGAAAAAGGTGAATCTTAGAGAGGCATTCACTTAATAGGAAAGAAGAAGAATTTGGTCTTAAACATGTTGAGTTTTAGGAGACAATGGTCATCCCCGTATGAGTTGGTCTTGAAGAAAGCCAGAAAGATAATTTGAGGCTTAGGAAGAGGAAGTGAAATTTTCACTTAATCTGCATTTGCTTGAAATAAAACAAATATAGTTAATAATATTCTCATTTATAAACCAAAAACTCAATCTATCATGTATCTCTGACTCTAAGCATTTATAATTTTTTTCTATTTTCTTAGTACCTTCTGTCTCTCTTCTTCTTGCTTCCTTTCTTCTTTCTGATAGGATTTAAGACATGCTACCCCAAAATACGGCACCTTTGCGTTTGAGAAAACCCCAGAAGCAGGAAGGTCACTTTCACTTTCTCACACTCTCCTGCCCTGAAGCAGGTCATGAGAACCTCATTTGAGATGGGTCCTTCCTAACCCAGGGAAAGAGCATTCTCATCTCTGAAGACAAAGGGATGCAATAAAAAATCTGAACAAAAGGGACTTGCTAGGTTTCCAAGCAATTTATCACCTTTAGATCATACTTTTTTATCCCACCATATTTTTCCATGACTATCTACTTTTCTTTTTTTTAATCAAACCTAGTATAAAAATACAAAGGTATCCATTTCTTTAGGTCTTTATTTCTTTATTAAGATTCCCGTGTCACATAAAACTTAGATTAAATAAATTAGTATGCTTTTCTTTTATTAATCCGTCTTTTGTTGTAGAAATCTCAGCCATGAACCTAGAATGGGAGAGGAAAAGACATTTCTAAATCCCCACACTTCCTTCCTTTTTTCCTAAAGAAAGAATATGAAACTCATGAGGGTAAAGACACCTGTCTTACTCCACTAAATCCTTAGCATATAGCGTATTATCGTGCACATGGTAAGCACTCAGTAAATTCCCTTGAATAAAGAAAGAAATGATTTGTTTATTTTTCCATCATTGATTTTTTTCACAGACATTTTTACTAAATGTTGGGAATTTCAGCAGGCAGAGAGTACGAGTCACAAGGTTGCAGTTCTCCTGGAGCTTACATACAGTATAAGCAAGGAGACAAGCATGTCACAGATGAATGCAAAGTTGGCAGCTGGTGTGAAAAAGGAACATGGGTCCTGTGAAGACACAGGGAGCCCACCTCTGTGAGGTGAGGTGGAAGGACTGAGAACACTTCAGGCAGAGAAGCAACCAGGGGAAAGGTCCTGCCTTGAGACACAGAATGGCATATTCCAGAAACTGAAACAAAGTCAATGAAACTGGAGAGAACAGGAAGAGTGTGACTTGAAAAGGTTGAAGAACTAACTAATCATGGGACAGATGGAGTGCCTCAAGGAATGTGTCACTAATTTTGTGCCTTTTCTTAGGGACAAAGAGAAGCCACTGAATTGGGTTGTTTTTGTTTGTTTGTTTGTTTGTTTGTTTGTTTGTTTTGAGAAAGAGTCTTGCTCTGTTGCCCAGGCTAGAGTGCCGTGATGTCAGCCTAGCTCACACTAGCTCACCTCAAACTCCTGGGCTCGAGAGATCCTACTGCCTCAGCCTCCCGAGTAGCTGGGACTACAGGCATGTGCCACCAGGCCGGGCTAATTTCTTTCTACTTTTAGTAGAGACGGGGTCTCACTCTTGCTCAGGCTGGTGTCGAACTCCTGACCTCAAGCGATCCTCCCACTTTGGCCTCCCAGAGTGCTAGGATTAAGGCGTGAGTCACCACGCCCAGATCCACTGAATTATTTTTAAAGGTAGAGTAGACTCCGGAGCCAGACTGCCCATGTTCATGTATCTGTCACTACATGTTAACAGTTGGACCTGGAGCAAATCACTGAACCTGTCTGTTTCTCGTGTCTTTATATGTAAAATGAGGATAATAATATTAATTACTGCACAAAGTTCTAAGAATTAAATTAGTGAGAACATATAAAGAGCTTAGGAGAATTCCTGGTGTATCATAGCACTATATAAACATTGATGTATATGTATATATAGATACAAATACACACACATATATAAATTTCTTACACATGTGATTGGGATATGATTTTTATTTTTAAAGATGACTACCACAACTATGGGGAGGATAGGATTGGATTGGAGGCAGGCCTGAGGGGATGCAAAGACAGACAAGCATCTAATGGAGAGGTCCAGGGAAAGGATGCTGCTGACTCTAGACTGGGGTGGGTACCAAGGGATGGGGAGAAATAGACTGAAGACTTACTTAATGTAAAACACAAAGGAGTGTGTGATTGGATCGGTATGTTGCAGGGGAAAGGAAAATCATAGGGAAACATCAAAACAAAGGTGGCTTTCAAGTTTCTCTTTGAGCCACTGCATGGATGGTGATGCCATTCTGCTGAGAGGGTGAGAGGAAAAGCAGGGTTTGTGGGAAAAGTCATGAATTCAGTTGGCAATGGAGATACAGATATAATATAGATATTGCTAGTTATACAGATACAGATTAGATATATTAATAGATAGCTATTTGGAGCTTAGGAGAGATGCTAAGGGCGGAGATATAATCTGGGGACCATTAGGCATATTCAGTATCCTAGGAACTGGAGTCACGAAAGTGGATAAGTTCATGTAAGTAAAAAGTGAAGAATGAGAATAAAAGAGGGACTTCTCCCTTGCGGAGTCCACCTACAAATAGTCCAAGAGAGGAAGAAGGGTCTGACCTGGTAGTTGATGACAGTACATAAACCCTGACCTCACCTATTCAGGATTGCCTAAAAAAAAAATAATGAAAGAAGCCAGTGGTCACCCATCATGTGCAAAAGTTAGAGGGCCATCTCCTTGTTATCACAAAAAACAGTACAGCTTTATTCAGGTAGGCAAAAGCAAACTGCTGATGGAAACTTCCAATCAAAGCAAGACTAATGCCCCAAGTGTATTAGCTGCACACCATGTGAGTTTGTTGATAACAGACATTTGTTCTCCCAGTTTCACATACAGAATCCTGGATACAAGTAAAGACCTGTTGTTGCTCATTGAAACCTGGGTAAAGCTTAGCCCCAATCATGTAATTTTCAACCCAATTCATGGATTTATTTTTTCCTCCTGTAGGAACAAATCTTCAATTTCATGACTTCTGTCAATGGAAAAAAACATAATTTGAAAGGTAAAATCATTTTCCCTATTTCTACTATCTGGTAGTCAAACATAAGTGTAAAGTATAATTGAAGACCCACAATTATAAAGGTAACTTCATCTAATATACATTGGTAATGCTGCCATTTTTAGCATTTTGGATATCAAATGATAACCGAATTCTATATGCATTCTTTTCTTCATTCAGCCAATGTTTATAATGTTGTATGGAGGATAGGAAGATAAATTATACAAAACTCCTGGCCTGTAGGAGTTTACTAAGTCAATTTAAAGATGTAGGCATGTAAGTAGACCACTATAATTCAATAATTTAAAATGCTAATATATATAGGAACAGGGAGCCTTGTCTAAGGCTGGAAGGTACTGATTCTGCTTCAGGCTCTCTGTCTTGACTTCCCAGAACCAGATCTTTAAATTTGAGTAGGCAAATGGGCAGAGAAGAACATTCCAGAGATAAGAAATAGTAATGTAAAGTCCTGGAGAAGAATAGAGGGTGTAGCATATTCAGGCAACAAGAGAAAGTTTGTTGCAGTTAGAATTCAACCGTGAGAGAGAAAGGCAAGAAAAGGCCTGAGGATATGGCTTAATTTGTAAAAGGTTTCATAGAATAAGGTTAAAAAGTTGGGGCTTTTCTTTTTTATAATGGTTGGCAGCCAGAGTGATGTGATCCAATTTGTCTTCAGGATTATAACTTGACCAGTATTTGGGAGGATAATTTGCAAGAGAAGAGGTTTCCTAACTAGTTCCTCGCTAACTAGAGGAACTTCTTAGGAAACC
Organism: Indri indri; assembly: GCA_004363605.1. NCBI lineage: Eukaryota > Metazoa > Chordata > Mammalia > Primates > Indriidae > Indri > Indri indri. Next base: position 44,468 of record RJWJ010003073.1, on the reverse strand, counting down.
TGTAATAATCCCTTTAAGGGCTGATGTGGCCTTTTCTAAGGCAATGCTACTGGGGATAGAGAAGTATTTTTTCCCAGGAAAAGTAGGATTTTATGCCCAATTAGATAGTGGGCAGGTGGCAGACATGAGGAGGTAAGTATAACTAGGAAATTCAGGGAGCTTTGGGTCCCACTACACAAATCTGGTGCCCCCAGGGTGATGATGCAGACGCTTGGCCTCATCATACTTGGTCTTCAGCTCTGTCCTACCTCTGACACCAGATTTCGACCTTAGCCAAAGTATTAAATTTTGTACAGTCATGTGCCACTTAATGACAGGTATATGTTCTGAAAACTGTGTTGTCAGGCAACATCGGAGAATGTACTCACACAAACCTAGATGGAATGGCCTACTACACACCTAAGCTATGTGGTATGGCCTATTGCCCCCAGGCTACACACCTGTACAGCATGTTACTGTATACTGGATACTGTAGGCAATTGTAACACAATGGTGAGTATTCGTGTATCTAAACATAGAAAAAGTTCAAATATGGGATTATAATCTTACGGGACCTCTGTGATTTATGCAGTCAGCCATTGACCTAAATGTGTTTCTGTGGCACATGACTGCACTTGCTTATGTCAGCTCATTGCTGCTCCAGCGTGCCTGTGGCCACTGCCTAACCTCTGCACCTGGACACAGCACTTCTAACTTTGGAGGTCGAGATGCCGTTGAGAGTAATAGAGAGTATAGGAGAAGGATTTGAGAGGCAAGGTATGCTGAGGAGAAGGGAGGGAGATGCTCTGGGTTTTACCTATGTCCTCTCTCTAAAGTCAAGTACATTAATAATGTACCAGTTCAAATGGAAATGGGGCTGGCTTGCCAGTTACTCTAAAGACAAATGTGATCATAGGCCTCTGAGTCTACGAATGACAAACCCCAGTCATACCTCTATGCTTATTAGTAAGTTATGTATTTGAGTCTCAGACTTTTAAAGAAGACTAAAGTGTATGTTCGGATGGCAAGTGCAAAATCAGTTTTGGTCATGTAATTTATGTTACTACTGAGATATAAGACTAAGCAAAATAGTCACAGAATCATTTTTTGTTACATTGTTATTTGCACAATAAAGTGATAATTCTCTTGTATTCTCATTGCCACCCCTCCTTGTCCAAGAAGCTCTGATATTTACATTCTTACAATCTATAATTGGCTCCATGAACAAATTTCAATGACCCCTATATGTTTTTTATAATCCTCTCCCTTAACTAACTACTTGACTTTTTGAGCTTTTTCTCAGAAATGATGGATTCTCTTTAAGACAAAGTAATTGGAAGGCCCCCAGGCCAGGACTCACCATCCTCCTCAACCTGCCCCAAGGAATGCGGCCCCTCTTTGAAAAGTCCCATGATCTCCATTAGTTGGAGAGACAGATTTGAGGTGGCTTCTCTGGATGTCTGTCACAATAAAAATTTCTTTCTTCCTTGGCAATCCTCATTGTCTCAACAATTGGATCTTTGTGCGATGAGCAATTGGATCTAGACCAAAACCTCCTTATAGTATAGACAACAAATCTGTTACATTTAAAAAATAAATAAATAAATAAGTCAATCAGTGTTTCAGCAATCTATCTTAAAACAAAATAATAATTTCTTACACATCTTCAATTTGGATAGTGAAGCATAGAATTCATAGTTGGTTGAGTAGAATATTAGAGACATTTCACAATGTAATTATTCCCTTTGTATGCACAAAATGATGATTTCATTTTCCTATTGCTGAAATACATTTCCTTTCCTGATGGAGAAATGATAGTAATACACCACTTTCCTTCATCCAACTTACTCTTTAGTATTATTTTATTCAATCATCATACTAACCCTATGATAGACGTAATAATGCTATCATCCCCATTTAACATAAGAAGGACTAAGAATTTTATCTACAAGTAAGTGAATCGTGAAAAATTGAAACCAACACAAATACTTAAACTTAAGATAGTCCACAAGTTATGATGATCCATTGATTGGAATACTACACAGTCATTAAAGAGTAGTCCATAGAAATATATTTGTGACTAATGTATATATTAATATGGAAAAGTGTTTTCAATATATTACTGAGTAAAAGGGCAGATTATAAAAGTATAATGTCCAGGATGCTCTATTTTAAAAATATGTAGGAGTTGGGCACAGTGGCTCACACCTATAATCCTAGCATTCTGGGAGGCTGAGGTAGGAGGATCACTTGAGGCCAGGAGATTCATATAAAAATATCTATTTATGTATAGATATTTGTGGCTAGAAATAAATATCTGGAAAGGCATCAGGAAATGAGACAATACAACAAATTGATTAAGAGCATCAGTTTGCGGTGAAAAAAGTTTAGTTGTAATTTCCAGGTTTACTACATAATCATTGACTATATAATTTTGAACTAATTACTTGTCAATGTAAGCCTATGTCCTACTCTATAAAATAGAGATAAAAGTAGGATCCCTATAGGACAGGCTAATACTGTGAAGATCAAGTGAGATAATGCATGTAAAACCCTAAGATTTGTTTTTGGCACATAGCATTTACTCAATAAACTTTGCAATGTTAACAGGTATCCTTGGGTCATTGGTTATGGATGATTTTGACATCATTTACCTTCTATGTATTTTCTTTTTTCTTAAAAGAATTTTAAAACTTTTGTTTGATCTTGTTTTGACTTTGAGGAACACAACTAGAATGAGAACTGTATTTCTTGGCTGTGAGTATAGTTTTGTTTCCATATCATTCTGTATCATTCAACTACAAATGTGACTAGTGCTCTGGGCACTGATTAAGAGCTTGGGCTTTGGAGACAGCCTACCTGGGTTTTAATGATGGCTCCACTATTCTATCTGTGCAACCTTGAGCACGTTACTTAACCCCTCTAAGCCTCAGTTTGCTCATCTTTAAAATGGGGATAATACATTTCCCTTTTGAGGGAAATCTAGGCAGATCCCAGTTTTTGTGCTATCACTGATAATGCTGCCAAGAACAATGTTGTACATTTCTGCTCATGCTCATGAGTGTTATACCAGCTTCTCTGATATAGACTCTCAGGAGCGGAAACCCTGGGTTGCAGGAAATGCACAGCTTCAACATTAAAGGCGTTACCAGATTCCTTTCTAAAAAAATAAAAATAAAAATAAAATGGGGATAATAGTAACTCTATCATATAATAACTATGAGGATTGAATGAGATAAGGTATATAAAGTGCTCAGCTGAGTGCTTGGCATATAGTACATATTCACTCAAGGTTACTCTTACTTATCTGAGTCCATGGATGAACTGCGAGAATCTGTGAGCCTTCTGAAACTCTAGGCAGTATTTTCTGTGTATATGATTACATTTTTATATATACGTATGTAGAAGTCAAGGGTCAGGATTCAATGATTTCTCAAAATACTCCATGTACCCAGAAAAAGGCTAAAGCCCATCACTCTAAAAAATGATATCCATAGAGCAATGGACATAATTTTTTTCTTCCTTTTGGGATATTCAAAAGTCACTACATTAGATAATGCTCAGAAACACAGACTCCCGTGGAAATTTAATTGAAAACAAGTAGAAAAAAAATAAAATTCATTATTTAATCTTTGCATCATCCTAGTTACTCGTAGGCTAGGGGGGAAGTGTTTGTGCAAACTCGCACACCTCCTTGCAGGACTCCTCATTTCCTGTTCCTGGTGGCCTGGTTCCCTTTAATCAGGGAGTTTCCTTTGGCAGCAATGGCTACAGCATGCTCAGAGATCTTAAGGGTTTCCAGAACCCCTGCCTGGGGAAATTTTATGTAATTTCAAATATTATATAATTCAGGGTTTAAATAGCTTACATTATGATTCCAAAAGATGTCTAAGTCTGCCATGTCTGAATTTGAGTATTGTAACATTTTAGCCATTTGTACAAAAAGCAAATTTAAAAACTGTGCCTTATGTAGCTTTTTGTCTATGAACTAGATATTTCCTCATGTTTTGTTGCAGCTAAGTTACTCTTGGTTTTCACAAGGATTCACTTGAAAACAGAGATTAAGGGGCATTCCAGATATTTAGGTAACCTGGACATAATTCAGTGTAAGTATTCAGAAACTTCTCTATTTTTACTTCTTTTGGGATAAAGCCCAAACTCTGTAACATTTACTAGAAAATCCCTCCACGTTATACCTCACCGCTATACCACATGCAGAATATCACTGCACCACCTCCCTCTAAACCCCCCAACTCTGAGATTCTTCAATATTCTCCATGCTCCTTATTGTTTCTGGATTGTATACATATTCCCTCTACCTAGAACACTTTTCATCCTTCTGTCCCTCTCCACCTTTCAACACAAAGCAATGAATTCTATTCATTCACAGACCTCCATTTAGATGCCACTTTCTTGGGGATGTCTTCCTCACCCCAAGCATGTCTTCTCTTCTCATCTGGGTCTACACTAGCCTATAAATAGTGATGGCAGAGTCTGTGTTCAGACCACAGTCATATCTTCAACTATTATAGCACCTCGCATCATTTCAGGCATACAAGGAATAGTTATTGCAAGGGTGATTTTGTATTAATATTTGTCCTTCATTGTTTCTTTGGCTGTATAGTAACATTTCTTGTGGTATTAGAAAGAAAGAAAGAGAGGGAAGGAAGGAAGGAAGGAAAAAAGAGACAGAAAGAACAAAGGAAAGAAAAAAGAAAGAAAGAGAAGGAAGGAAAAAAGAGACAGAAAGAACAAAGGAAAGAAAAAAGAAAGAAAGAGAAGGAAGGAAAGAAGGTGAGAAGAGGAGAGAAGAGAAAAGAGAAAAGGGTTTTTATGTATGAGATTGTTTTGCCAACAGGACGATCCATTTTTGAGATACTGGACATGAATACCATTAAACTGCACTGAATTGTTTCAGTGGAAGAATTAAGTATTGTTAGAATTAACATCTTTGTTTCTCATATATAGAATCATAATTCTATAACTAGCTATACTGGTTATATTGAATACAATAGACTCTGAAAGTAAAAAGAGGCAGATAAATTATGTGGGCAAATTTTATATTTTTATATATATATATCAAGTATTATGTAAGTTCTTTAAAGAACAGATTGATATTTCTTCTCCATTGAGAAGTGTTTTGAAGAGTCTGTACTGTACATAAATGTGTTAGTATATATAATTTTTTACAGCTGTCTCATATTTGAAAGTGAGGCCATTTCCTTTCAGAATTAGACATCTATTCAAGACAGACAACTATTTTTAGTAGTAACAGATTTTGGAGTTATTCTAAAGCACTATTAATGCATTATTGATGCGTGACTTGTGAGAAACTATACAAGATTGTTGAAAACGTCAAATATCCATTTCCAGCTATAGGTTTTCACAGAACATAGCCCTGCTTTTATTACAGATGACATTTACATTCATCATTGAGGCTTTTCAGAAGGTGTCTTTTGAGAAGATCTATGAGGCTTGGAAGTGTACTCCTTCATTAGAGGTTTAACAATGGAGGGCTTAATAAGCCAGCTAATACACTTCTAGAACTAGGGACAGTTTTAGGCAAAATTGTGAAGATGTTTATATTGACTTTGATGTTCAGGACCTCTTATGCTGCTCCAGTCCTGTCTCTGGGACCACCTGTCCTGGCCATGCTAATCCCCTCTCCATGGCTGTCCCCTCAGCATCAAAGCTGATGCCAGAAAGAGCTGCCACTTCTTTCTCCTAGCCCTGACCTCATCAGTAAAGTGTGCCAGCCACACTAAAAGAGTGTCCAAGAGGGTCCCACTGTCCTCGGTTCCTGCCACCACAGGAAAGCACAGACAGACTGTGGGGTTGAGATAGAAGCTGGACTGACTTATGGGGATCTTTCTAGATCTGGCACCTCAGATTTGTTCTCTGAGGTGCTTTTTCCTACTTCTTCAGTCCTGTATTTTTCTCTGGGTTCCTTGATGTTCCCTTGGACTTCTGGCCACCAGTGTTTTTGTCTGTTTCTTGTCTACCTCTTTCCCTTGACTCTGACCATACTAGATATTTTCATTTGCCCCTTCGGTGCGTGTCTCTCTTTTCCTGTCCCAAAGCTTTAATCAAATATACAGACTTTACCTCTCAACCCTTGACTATCAGTATTTGGGCCCTGTCTTGGGCTTGACAACTTCCATTTCTATCTTATTTTCCTTATTATCAACACGATTAGGGTTGATTCCTTGCCCTATAATCCACATAGTTTACATTAGGACAGTTAATTCAATGACCTGATTTTTCTAATATTTTCATGTGACAATGCTTCAGTGCTAACCTCCAACATGATATTGTGCATATTTTCAGGAACTAAATAGTGTTTTGTTATTAAAATAAAAAAAGAGTGATTGGTGTTACCTATTTCTGCTCTACAAATAGGGAGTAGAAGAGCCTCTTCAAACATGAAGAGCCCTTGCTAGAAAGGCAGTGTGGCTCAGAGGCAGGACAAAGACATTCCTAGTTCCAATGGGTCAGAGCAGATCTTCAATTTATAGAAATGTGACTGATATTGTTTCATTTTTCACATGTCCCAGCGAGAGTTTTCAAATGACAATTTGTGCATTACTGGCTATGGTCACAGTTGTAGCACTTTTGCCCTCCTCATCTTTAGTTTGTTTTGTTTTACATATATAAAAATTCATAAGTTGAAAGTTGGTAATATTTCTAGAGATATGTAGAGATATTTCTGTGTTGAAACCCAGTTTCTATTAGCCAAGGAAAAAGGAAACTGAAGGTCTATTTTTTCTTGTTTTAGACACAGTTCTAACAAGTTTGGCTGTCTGAATCCTCCCCACAACCCTAAAAAGTAACAAGTAAGAAGTGGAAATAGTATAAGAAATATGCATGTTGAAATTTGGAAGCAGACAACTAAGATGGTCTCCCTTAGGGGAAGGGATACAGAAAGAGAAAGAAGTTTAGGGTCATTTTATATAAAGACAGAAAATCGATTCCATCTCTCAAAGGACAATGAGGGCATGGAAGCATTGCAAGACAATTCAATAACTGTGATGAAATTAGGTTCATAATGTCTTTGAGGAGACAGACAAGTTTGACATATATTTGAGACCGTTGCCAGCCTCTCTCCTCCCAAGTCCTTCCTTCACCCTGGAACCAGAGTCCTATGTCTAAGGCACAAATGCCATCCAGTCCTTTTCCTGATTAAAACCATTCCACAGGAGAAAGGCTTGGCAGGGTTTAAACCCCGAGAAGCTTGGAGACCAGTGACATGGGTGGGTGAAGTGGTTAAATTTCCCCTCCCTTGCATCTCACACTGCTGGTGGGCTCCTGAGCTGCTGGAGAGACCTGCCAACACCAGTCCAGAGACAGCTGCCACCAGTGAGTGGTGAGCCCCTTGCGGACAGGGCACCAGGCTCCCAGCTCCCTAGGGACACCTCCCACCCCCACAGACCTGAGCTGATTGGCAGGCATCATATTGCTTCATTCTCCCCTTCCCTAACCGCAGCTGCTGAGAGAGACAATTTAGTCACCAGCCAAAGGTATCCGTAGGGAATGGAACCTTTCCTTTTGAGGCCCTGCAGTGGACTGAGGGGTACTCGGACTGTGAACTCCCTACCCACCAGCCTTCCATGGTGCTGCTTGCCTCGTGACTCCAGCAGAGCGGGGCAAACCCCAAGACAGAGAGACATTGATCCAGGTTCGATGCCCCATGGGTGACTTGAGACCAACATTCTTCCCCCTGGTAGGGTCAAGGATTGATCTCTAGGGCCCAGGGGAAAGGCCTGCAGGCCAAATCCCTACACCCAGGACTTGATAACATTGTCCAGGGACACAGAAGGGATATTTGTGAACTAGTCTACTGAAATGTCTGTTCCTTCAGGGGCAGATCAGAATGGGTCCTAGCTGCAGAAGGCTCAAGGAGCAACCTTTCCCCATGGGAGGGCCAAGCTCCCAGCTCAGGCTGTGATCCTGGGTAGGGAAACTCCTAGCTCACATCACAGTCAGGGGACATGTGCTGACTTGAGGTCCTGCCTGCTGGCAGAGGACACAAGAAATCACGGAATAGGGGAGAGTAGTAAGGAATGAGGCCTGTTCTGGATTGTGGATCTCAGACAGCCCCACCTCCACACACAGACTTTTTGGCTGAGTGGTGCCATTTTGGCCCCTCCTGGGAAGCTTTGCCCAGAAGAAGAGAATAGACATTTGATGCCTGCTAACAGCATTTGTGGAGCTTAAGGGCAGGCTCACCCAACCAAGCCCCACGCAGCCTCACTTCTCCACCCACCCCTGCTAAGGTGGAGAATAAGGACACATCTGGAAGTCCCAGGGCCCCACCCATCACCTGAGGCACTAGAATGCCTCTCCAGGGGAAATAGCTGGTTACAGGACACAAAAACAGTATGGCAGCTTGGTGCTCCTAGCAAGCCCCACATACTGGCAATTTGCACACACTTTCACTGCATTTACTGACTCATCATGCAAGGTGCGGTCAAATCTCACCCACAAGCACCACCTATTGGCTCAGAGACTGAAATGGGTGTGTCATTATCTAAACAAAAATCCAAAGGTGAGAAACAACAGCTGATCCAGATGGGAAGGAACCAGCAAAAGAATTCTGAAAGTATAATGAATGAAACTGACAGGAAACCCCCAAAGGGGGGCACCAGCTCCTTAGCAGTGGATATCAACCAAATTCAGAACACTAAAGTGACATAAAAGGAATTTCAAACATGGATTATAAGAAAAGTCAATGATATGCAAGAGAAAATGGATACCTGATACAAACAAACCACAAAAAAATGCAGGACTTGGAAGAAAAATTCACTAAAGAAATTGAAATATTAAAGAAAAATCAAACAGAACGTCTGGAAATGAAGAATTTATTCAAGGAGTTACAAAACACAGTGGAAAGCCTCAAGAATAGGGTAGATCAAACAGAAGAAAGAATCTCAAGGATTGAAGATAACACCTTTCAGTTAAACGAGTCAGTTGCAAAGATAGAGCAGAGAAATAAGAGAAAAGACTGAAGCTTACAAGAAATGTGGAATTATGTGAAGAGGTCTGACATGAGAATTATAGGCATCCCTGAGCGTGAAGAAGAAAATGCACATGGGTTGGATAAGCTATTTGAGGATATAATGGAGGAAAAATTCCCTGGCCTTGCTAGAAATCCAGATATCCAGGTACAAGAAGCCCAAAGGACTCCTGGGAGATTCACTGCAAACAGGAAGACACCATGACACATAATCATCAGATTGCCTAAAATAATCATCAAAGAGGTTCTCCTACGAGCTGTAAGGTGAAAGAAGCAGGTACTCCACAAAGGAAAACTGATCCGAATAATGGCAGACTTCTCAACTGAAACCTTACAAGCAGGAAGAGACTGGGGCCCCATTCTCACTCTTCTCAAACAGAATAATGCCCAGCCTAGAATCTTGTAACCTGCAAAACTAAGTTATATATGAAGGAGAAATAAAGACATTGTCAGATAAGGGAAGACAGGGAATTCATCAAGACCAGACCTGCCCTCCAGAAAGTATCTGAAACAGTGTTACACACGGGTCAGCACAATAAACACTCACGAATGTAAAATCACCCAAAAGCTAAAGGTCAAAGGCCAGATATCACAATGGCTCAAGAGAGAAAACAAAGCAACATAGTTTAACTCAACAGGATGAACAGAAATCTGCCCCACTTATCAATTCTAAAATGTGAATGGCTTGAACTGCCCACTGAGGAGACATAGGCTGGCCGAATGGATAAATATACACAAGCCAAGTATCTGCTGTCTTTAGGAAATGCATCTATCCCACAAGGATGCATTCAGACTCAAGGTGAAGGGATGGAAAACAATATTCCACGCAAACAGAAGCCAAAAGAAAGCTGGCATAGCAGTTCTGATTTCAGATAACGTAGTATTCTAATCAACAAAAGTAATGAATGACAAAGATGGTCAGTATATGATAGTGAAGGGTACACTTCAACAAGAAGACATAACAATTCCAAATATTTATGCACCTAACTCAGGCACACTCAGATTTATAAAGTAAATCCTATTTGATCTAAACAAAATGATAAACAGCAGCACCATAATAGCTGGGGGCTTCAACACCCCTCTCACAGAACGAGATATCCTCAAAACAGAAAATAAACACAAAAACAATGGACTTAAGCAGAACTCTAGAACAAATGGGCCTGACTGACATTTACAGAACTTTCTACCCCCAAACCACCAAATATATGTTTTTCTTATCAGCTCATGGAACATTCTCTAAGATTGACCATATCCTAGGCCACAAAACGTGTCTCAACAAATTTAAAAAAATGGAAATTATACCTTGCATCTTCTCAGACCACAGTAGAATAAAGTTAGAAATCAACCCCAATAGAAACTCTCATGTCTACACAAAGTCATGGAAACTAAACAAACCTGCTGAATAATTATTGCATAAAGGAGGAAATTAAGATGGAAATCAAAAGAGTCTGTGAACTAAATGATAAAGGAGAAACAAGTTATCAAAATCCATGGGACACAGCTAATGCAGTCCTGAGAAAAAAAATTTATATCCATAAATACCTACATGAAAAAGACAGAAAGACCACAAATCAGTAATATAATGAATTGTCTCAAAGAACTGGAAAAGGATAAGCAAACCAAAGCCAAATCCAGCAGAAGAAAAGAAATAACAAAGATCAGAGCAGAACTAAATGAAATAGATAACAATAAAACTATACGGAAGATTAATAAAACAAAAAGTTTGTTCTTTGAAAAAATAAGCAAAATTGACACACTCTTGCTAGATTAATAATAACCAGAAAAGAAAGAACTCTAATAAGCTCAAACAGAAATGAAAAAAGAGAAATTACAACTGATACCATGGAAACACAAAATATCATCTAGGAGTACTATAAAAACCTCTATGCACATAAACTTGAAAACGTGGGGGAAATGGACAAATTCTTAGAAACATACAGCATCCCTATGCTAAATCAGGAAGAAATAGAATTCCTGAACAGACTAATATCAAGTACAAAAATTGAAGCAGCAATAAAAAGACCTTCCTAAAAAGAAAAGTCCCAGACCAGATGGTTCCACATCTGAATTTTACCAGACTTACATAGAACAACTGGTGCCTGTCCTGCAGAAATTATTCCACAACATTGAGAAGGAAGGAATCCTCCTTAACATGCTTTATGAAGCCAACATCATCCTGATACCAAACCAGGGAAGGACGCAACAGAAAAAGAAAACTACAGACCAATATCCCTTATGAATGTAGATGCAAAAATTCTCAATGAAATCCTAGCAAATCGAATTCAGGTGCTTATCAAAAAAATGATCCATCATGACCAAGTCAGCTTCATCCCAGAGGTGCATGGATGGCTCAACATATGCAAATCTATAAATATAATTCAACACCTAAATAGAAGTAAAAATAAAGACCATATGATCCTCTCAATAGATGCATAAAAAGCATTGGATCAAATTCAGCACCCTTTCATGATAAGAACATTTACAAAATAGTCATAGATGGGACTTACCTAAAAATGATAAAGGCCATATATGACAAACCCACAGCCAACACCATCCTGAATGTGGAAAAATTGAAAGCATTCCTGCTTAGAACTGGAACCAGACAAGTTTGCCTTAATTATCACTTCTATTCAACATAGTGCTGGAAGTCCTAGCCAGAGCAATCAGACAAGAGAAGGAAATCAAGGGCGTCCAAATGGGGGCAGAAGAGATCAAACTATTGCTCTTTGCTGATGATATGATCTTATATCTAGAAAACCCCAAAGATTATGCCAAGAGACTACTGGAATTGATAAATGAATTCAACAAAGTCTCAGATTACAAAATCAATGTACAGAAATCAGTAGCATTCCTGTACACCAACAACAGTCAAACTGAGAATGAAATCAAAGACTTGATATCCTTCTCAATAGCAACAAAGAAAATAAAATACCTAGGAATATATTTGACCAAGGAAATGAAAGACATCTACAGGGAGAAGTACGAAAGACTGAGGAAGGAAACAGCAGAGGACATAAACAGGTGGAAAACCATACCATGCTCATGGGTTGGCAGAACTAACATTGTTAAAATGTCTGTACTACCCAAAGAGATCTACAGATCATCAGATTCAATCCCTATTAAAATACCAACATCATTTTTCACGGATCTAGAAAAAATAATTCTACACTTTCTATGGAACCAGAGAAGACCCCGTATAGCAAAAGCAATCTTAAGCAAAAAGAACAAATTGAGAGGCATCAATTTACCAGACTTCAAGCTATACTACATGGCTATAGTAACTAAAACAGCATGGTACTGGCAGAAAAACAGAGACATAGACCAATGGAACAGAACTGAGAATCCAGATGTAAAACCATCCTCATACAGCCATCTAATCTTTGACAAAGCAGGCAAAAACATACACTGGGGAAAAGAATCCTTATTCAATAAATGGTGCTGAGAAAATTGGATAGCCACATGTAGAAGATTGAAACAGGATTTCCACTTCTCATCTCTAACAAAAATCAACTTACAGTGGATAACAGACTTAAACCTAAGGCATGAAACTATAAGAATTCTAGAAGAAAATGTTGGAAAAACTCTTATTGACATTGGTCTAGGCAAATAATTTATGAAGACCCCAAAGGCAATCACAGTAACAACAAAAATAAATAAATGGGACCTGATCAAATTAAAAAGCTTCTGCACAGCCAAAGAAACTGTCACAAGAGCAAACAGACAACCTACAGAATGGGAGAAAACATTTGCACGCTACACATCTGATAAAGGGCTGATAACTAGAATCTATCTAGAACTCAGGAAAATCAGCAAGAAAAAATCCCTATTTTAACTTTAAAAAGTGGCCAAAGGACATGAACAGAAACTTTTCAAAAGAAGACAGACTAATGGCCAACAAACATATGAAAAAATCCTCAACATCTCTAATCATCAGGGAAATGCAAATTATAATCACAATGAGATATCACTTAATTCCAGTGAGAATGGCTTGTCTCAAAAAGTCCCCAAACAAAAAATGTTGGCATGGATGTGGAGAGATAAGAACACTCATACACTGCTGTGGGACTGCAAACTAGTACAACCTCTGTGGAAAGTAATATGGAGATATCTCAAAGAGCTACTAGTAGAACTGCAATTTGATTCAGCAACCCCATTACTGGGCATCTACCCAAAGGAAAAAAAGACATTCTATAAAAGAAACATCTGCACTTGAATGTTTATAGCAACACAATTCACAATTGCAAAGATGTGGAAACAACCCAAGTGCCCATCAATACATGAGTGGATTAATAAAATTTGGTATATGTATATCATGGAGTTCTACTCAGTACAAAAAACAATGGTGAGCTAGCACCTCTTATATTATCCTGGGTAGAGCTGGAGCCCATTCTGCTAAGTGAAGTTATCACAAGAATGGAAAAACAAGCACCACATGTACTCATCATCAAATTGGTGTTAACTGATCAACACTTACGTGCACATTTAGTGGTAACATTCATCGGGTGTCAGGCAGGTGAGAGGGGGGAGGAGAGGATGGGTACAAACAAACCTAATCAGTGTGGTGTGCACCCTCTGGGGGATGGACATGCTTGAAGCTCTGACTCCAGGTGGGGCAAGGGCAATATATGTAACCTAAATATTTGAACCCCTGTAATATGCTAAAATAAAAATAATAAAAATAAACAACAACAAAAAAAGCCTTCCACAGTTTCCTCCCCTTTGCCTACAGGACTACAATCTATACATCTTAGCCTAATGTACAAAGCTCTTCACAGTTAGAACATAAATTATATTTCTTATCTGGGCTCCTAGTACTCTCCAAGGCATAGCCTCCTTTGTTTCAGGTTTAAAATATAGAGAAGGCCCTGGAAATTTTATAATGATGACCATGCTTACATCCATGGACTGTAGGCTGTGTTCCAAGTATGAAGCTAAGAATTTTTTGAACATTATCTCATTTATGTAATATAAAAAAGACAAATATTTATTGATTGTTTAATGCATGAAGAAACTGGAGCTCAAGCTGAGGCTAAGGTTAACCAACATGTGTAAGATTTTACAGCTAGTAAGCAGCTAAGGTCAACATTAAGCCCAGCTAGTCTTATTTCTAGCAAGTGGTGGCCTCAAGCCTTTGCCTGAGAACCCCATGGACACCTGCATTCATCCTCCCACAAAAGGATGGCCTCACCTTGCCATTAACCTATGTCAGGATTTAAAAAAAAAAAGTTCAATAGGAGAGCTTAAGATGATTTCTACATACTGCTTAGTAAAATTTAAAATTCAAAGAGGGCATTGGCTAAATGTGTAACAAAGTATATTGTCTTTTTGATGGGATAGACAGAAAACAGAGGTCCTGATCCACTTTGGGTAATTAAAGAGTCTGTGACACATCTTGAAAGTGAAGAGGTATGAATTCCAGTGCCCTGGCCAAATTCCAAACCACATAATTATACCTTCCACTTTCTACCTAAAAATTTCCCTCTGAGTTTCAGCTGAAAAATAAATTCTTCACTTCCCCTTGTAAATGTTACCACTGTGGCTTATAAGACATCCTTATGCTTCTTTAAGCAGACACTTCCTAGGAGGAATCCAGTTTCCTGTGCAAGGTGGCCCAGAATAAAAGGTATGGTAAGTATAGCCAACTTACTTTTAGGAAGGAAGTATATAAGTATACATGCATGGATAGATCGATAGGTAGATGGATAGATAAATATTAGAAGTATACTAAGGTCAAGGTAAGAGAGAATAATAAATATTGGAATTATTTGAATTATTTTATGAATGGTTATGAAATATTGCAAAATGGTCGTTCCGTCTTCCAGGGATATTTGTCAACATGATGAAATAAAAGGGATATTTTTAGCTTTAATTTAATGAAATAAAGATCAAAGGTCACTTTCAAGTGTTTTTCTGAACTGAATTATGCTTTGGCTTTCAATTATAATTGAAATTTGTCTAAATTAATTATACTAGAAATGTTGTAACAAACAGCAATTAAATTGGATGTCTCTTTATTAAAACTGATAGCGTACTTTTTATCATTCTGTAAACATTAAGTAGAAATTCTTGCTAAATACTCAAAGTACAGAAACAGAAAAAAGGGAAATCAGTTTTGATCATACTTTCATTTGAAGGGGACCACTAATCAAATTTATTAAAACTACTTTATGAAACTAGTGAATTGCTGACATTTATTGAATAATGTCATCAGCACTCTGCTGTTTTACATGCATCATCCTGAAAAGAGCACCGTGAGCTTCCCTGAACTGCCAAAGTTGGGAAGTGGGTCTAGAGCACCCTCGCCCCATTTTATTCTTGAGGAGGAGGACTCAAGTAACTGTAACATTATTTTTAAACTAAATGTTAAACACATTGCATAAAGGAATGACTTCAAATTTTAAATTAATTTTTGGTTAAAATACAACATTTCAAGGAAATTTTGCATGTGTAATGAGGGTTAGTAAATTGAGAAGAGAAACAGATGCTCAAAATAACCACAGGTTGAATGATCAGTCTCTGAATAATAATTGCTTTAATACTATAAAGCCATATCTCATTCCAGGTCAAGAAATGTCTCCATTTTTTCAATATTTTTAATCTAAAATTTGAAAGTGTTCTAATCCACATTTAACAGAGTTATCCTCTCAACCAAAGCAAGGCTCCTAGTCAGTAATATAATAATAGCTTAGTCTCTATAAAGCAGAATAAATGGATATACTAGGAATTAAATTTCTAATCAAACAATTATCATGTCTATGCTTACACAGTAAACCATGCAAAAAAAATCTGTAGGGGTTTGGGTACAGAATATATGTTGTGCGTATTTGATCCAGTTTGGATGTACATACATGTCTCAAGCACACTTCTTTTTTCCAAAGAGGTAAAAACAGTATTATGAATTTTCCATTTGTAAGTTAAAACTTTGTTTTTTTTTTAAATCAATCAAATCAAATATTTTAAGATTTCTTCATTTTGTTTCTTTCATATAATTATCTTTATGAGATGTACCTCATTAATTGTTGTTTTCTTCTTAAGGTAAATTACAGCTTTGTGAAATGGTGGATGCTACTCACAAAATGCTGTCAAACTGTGAATTGCAGAAGCCTTCGATGGACACAATAAAGATCAAATAACATTGCCTTTCTTTTTCCAGGCTGCGTTTCTCTCCAAGATTTAGTTTCAGTCAATACCATTATTGCTACTCATGCATTTTTTGTCATTCCAACAGAAAATAAAATTCTTCTTTGTCTTTCTAACTTGTCAGCCATTAGAATATTTTTTCTAAACTTGTTCTTTTTAATGGAAAGATATTAATTTTATAACCTTTATACTTTGCCTGACAGAGTCCTTGTTCTTAGGTGTATGTATGGTGGGTTGTACAAATATTTTGCAGCTTTTGATCTATGTATATCTTCTGTTCTTCCCTAGTTTATAAATCTGTAAAGAAATTTTTCTGAGTAATTACTCCTTCCATTGGCTAGTGTCCATATTAAAATCAAGGTTATACCCAATTTGTTTGCAATGTTCCTTTGTATGTTTTTTGGCTCTTTGCTTCCATTTTAACTTCTGTCTCCTCATGTCCCTCCACCACCAATGGGGTTTGTCGGACAATAAAAGGATACCACAGTTCAGCCCCAAATGGAATCATACTTTGAATGTCTTTTCCCATTTTGAGATCAGCCTGAAACAGCTCATGTTGGCTCACCCTGAAGGCAGTCAAAGGCAAGCACAAAACTGATACAACTTTAGGATATTTTTCCCCCAAGGTTAAGATATTATCCATCATTTACAAGTCATATCAACAAGATTATGTCTAATTTTAATCAAACTCACATCATATGCCTATTCCACCCCCCTTACTCAATGTCAAGGTCATTCATGGGGTCTTAACTTGATTTCTATTTTACCTTTTGAACCCTCATTCTTTTCCTTTGGGGGAAATATTTGTGATTCATCCTAATTGATTTTGTTCTAACTCTGATGTTCACGTTCAGAAACAAGATCTTTCTTCTCTTCATAGATTCTTCATAATTGGCATCAGCTATGAACTTATGGTGGGTCCTAAGACTAATTTCTTAGTCCTTCTTAGGCCTTACTCTAGAAAAATGGCTGCCTCTCTTCCTGAGAGGTACTCCAGCTATCCCTACCATGGGTGTCTCTGCTCTTTAGTCCTGGCCCTGAAGAGAAAAATGACCTCTTCAGTAAATCACGTACCGTATTGACCACAAGCACAAGGTCACT
Organism: Indri indri; assembly: GCA_004363605.1. Lineage (NCBI taxonomy): Eukaryota > Metazoa > Chordata > Mammalia > Primates > Indriidae > Indri > Indri indri. The sequence goes on along the minus strand of RJWJ010003073.1, from coordinate 27,235 downwards.
GTTAGCTTTGTTCATTCACTAGTCCCTTCAAATGTTGGCTTGGTCTGTATTTTCCTTTCCCCAGTCCTTTTTCATTCTTCTGGGACAAGTCATATGCTACAATGTTTTTGTCACTCACATCCAGGCTTCATTTATTCCAATCAATTTATTCTAATCAGTAAGGTTTGCTTTTGTTTGCCTGAGAAATATTTATGGGTTTTGATTCTTTATCTAGTCTTCGATAGCCAAAGACATCTATGATGGTACTGTTGACATAACTCATTCTAATCTACTTGTTTTCCCCTTATATCTGCCCTGATTTTCCTTACATTTATTCCAATGTCTACATACATTAGCTATAACCTATGTGGACTGCCTGATCCGTGCATGGATTTAGATGCTGGAACTTTTATGCAAAGAAATCTGAAATTGGAGAAAATTTTTTACATGTTAGCAAATTAGAAGGAGCACTAATCTGAAGTCAGCAATGCCAAAGCAATAACTTAGAAACTGCATGGTAGTTGGCAAATTAATTAATGCCTCTACAGTTTAGTTTATTCATGACTTGGGCATGACGGCCCTACAATTTTTGTGGTCTTGCTGTGAGAATCAACTGAGACAATTTTTTAAAAGTATCTTAAAACCTAAAAACAAAGTACTACACAAGTGTAAAATATTATTAAATAATGTAACTAGGCCAAATAGAGTTGTGAGTATCTTTTTTTTTTAAAAAATTTCAGGGTATTATGAGGGTACAAACATTATGGTTACACTTTATGTCTTTGCCTCACCCAAGTGCAGGTTAAAGGCATGCCCTTCCCCCCTGCAATGCTCCCCATGTCCTTTAGTTGCAGGTTTACCCCCCATCCCCCTAATCCCTGGAGAGTATTACTGCCATGTGATCACCCTAGTGTTGATCAGTTAGTACCAATTTGATAACGAGTACAAGTGGAGTCCATTCTTCCAATCTTGTGGTGCCTCACTTTGGATAATGGGATTAAGTTTAATCTAGGAAAGTATAACAGGTTCTAGATCACTGTCATTTCTTATGATTGAGTAATATTCCATTGTATACATATACCAAATTTTAATAATCCACTCATGGATTGATGGGCACTTGGGTTGTTTCCATATCCTTGCAATAGAGAATTGTGCTGCCATAAACATTCTGGTGCAGATGTCTTTATCATAGAATGTTTTGAGCTCTTTTGTGTAGATGCCTAATAGTGCTATTGCTGGATCGAATGATATTTCTATTTTTAGCTCTTTGAGGTATCTCCAAATTCTTTTCCACAGAGGTTACACTAGTTTGCAGTCCCACCAGCAGTGTAAGAGTGTTTCTGTCTCTCCGCATCCTTGCCAGCATTTGTTGTTTGGGGATTTTTTGATAGAGGCCAATCTCACTGGGGTTAGGTGATATCTCATTGTGGTTTTGATTTGCATTTCTCTAATGATTAGAGATGTTGAGTGTTTTTTTATGTTTGCTGGCTATTACTCTGTCTTCTTTCAAAGAGTTTCCCTTCATTTCCTTTGCCCATTTGTTGATGGGGTTGTTTGATTTTTCTTGTTGATTTTTTTAGAGTTCTAGATAGATTCTGGTTATCAGCCCTTTACCAGATGTGTAGAGAGCAAATATTTTCTCCCATTCTGTGGGCTGTCTATTCGTTCTAATGATAGTTTCCTTGGCAGTGCAGAAGCTTTTTAATTTGATTAGATCCCATTTATTTATTTTTGTTGCTGTGGTGATTGCTTTGGGGTTCTTCTTCAAGAATTCCTTGCCTAGGCCAATGTCTGAAAGGGTCTTGCCAACATCTTCTTTTAGAATTCTTAAGGTTTCATGCCTTAGGTTTAAGTCTGTTATCCATTTTGAATTGATTTTTGTGAGAGGTGAGAGGTGGGGATCCAGTTTCATTCTTCTGCATGTAGCTATCCAGTTTTCCCAGCACCATTTATTGAAAAGAGATTCTTTTCCCCAGTGTATGTTTTTATCAGCTTTGTCAAAGATCAGATTACCATATGTGGATGGTTTCATCTCTGGATTCTCAGTCCTGTTCCAGAGGTCAATGTTTCTGTTCTTGTGCCAGTACCATGCTGTTTTAGTTACTATAGCCTGGTAGTACAGCTTGAATTCTGGTAGACTGACACCTCCAAGTTTGTTCTTTTTACTTAAGATAGCTTTGGCTATATGAGTTCTTTTCTGGTTCCATACAAAGCATAGAATTATTTTTTCCAGATCTGAGAAGAATGATAATGGGATTTTGATAGGGATTGCATTAATTCTGTAGATCACTTTAGGTAGTATGGACATTTTAATGATATTGATTCTGACAATCCATGAGCAAGGTAGGTTTTTGTCATGGTGAATTATTTTTTTGATGTGCGGCTGAATTCCATTTGCTAAAGTTTTGTCGAGGATTTTTGCATCTATATTCATAAGGGATATTGGTCTGAAGTTTTCTTTTTTTGTTGTGTCCTTTCCTGGCTTTGGTATCAAGGTGATATTAGCTTCATAGAATGAGTTAGGAAGGATACTGTCTTTCTTGATATTGTGGAATAATTTATGTAGTATAGGTGTGAGTTCTTGTTTGAATGTTTGGTAAAACTCTGAAGTTTAGCCATCTGGTCTGGGACTTTTACATTTTGGGAGGTTTTTGATCGCTGCTCCAATTTCTGAGCTTGACATTAGTCTATTCAGATATTCTGTTACCTCCTGGGTGAACTTAGGGAGGTTGTGTGTTTCCGGGAATTGGTCCATTTCCTCCTCGTTATATAGCTTTTGGGAATACAGGTTTTTATAGTAATCAAAAATAATGTTTTGTTTCCGTGGTGTTTGTTGTGACCTCTCCTTTTTCATTTCTGATTGAGTTTATTAGAGACCTTTCTCTTTGGATTCTAGTCAATCTAGCACGAGGGGTGTCAATTTTGTTTATCTTTTTGAAAAACCAGAGCTGTGAGTATCTTGATACTCACCGGCATGTATTTAACACAGTGTCTTCCTAGTTCTGCATTATCTCAAAGAAACCAAGTTACACATGCTGCTTTTGGCTGTACTCTGGAAAGTGGGAGTGTGGTCTGGAAGAAGATTGTAAGAGGTTGTGCAATTACATTATTACTGAGTGTTTGGTCATATTAATTTGAACTTCTATTAGTTTCTCTATTTAATGGTTTTTGTCTTTTTTCTGAAAGTGACATTTGCTCTAGTTAGGGTAACAAGAAATAGAGACTCTACTAAAGTGACCAACTGTGCCAGTTGGCTGAAAACAGAGATGTTTCCTGGCACAGAACTTTCAGTGTTGAAACTGGGATGGTCCCAGGCAAATTGGGATGATGTGTCACTCAACTCTGTCAGGGAATTTACTGAGAGAATATACTAACATAGAACACAGGGAACGCTTAATAAAGCCTCAAAGGAAGCACCACCAGTCAGTTTTATGGCCCATTTTCCCAAACCTCTCTGTGTCTTTCTTTCATGGTGTCTTCCTCTCCATATATCAACTTCATTCATCTCTTCCACCAGCTAGGTTCTCTTGCTTAATCTTTATTTCTGCTCCTGCACAACTTCATGATGACGGCTTATCTTTAGAGCCAAAATATAGACCTTAATTCCAGGCGAGCCATGAACAAGGTGTTCTTAGATCTGAATTGACCATAGCCAGAGGTGGACGGGGAAGTGAGGTCATGGTTGACCAAACACTGGGAATGTGGCCAGTAGAGCCTGTGGGTTTGGACATTTCCCTTGGATGAGGGTGTGAGTAGGGCAGGTTTTTCAATCTGTATGTGACATACCATTCTCACTACTACTCTCTCTTTCCTCCATCAGTTCAAGTTTATTCTCAGATGCAAGTTGATGTACAAGTGTGAAATGCAAGCAAAGGACTTCTCATTCTGTAGTCAAATGCCATTAAGTGATCTTAACTTTTCACAACATAGCCTGTTTTTCCGGTAGACCAGTTCAAATCATCTGCAGCCATCCGGTTCCAAACTTCATGATTTTGCTCTTAGAGGCTTTCGAACTGCCTTGTTAGAGTAGAAACATAACATCACAGTCCATCCCAAGTTTTCCTAATTCATTCATAAGATTTACATCTTCTCCAACAGAGTGATTATCATCTGACTTATTTGTATATCTTAACATTCTGATTTTATCAAGTACCAGGGCTTTATTTCCAGATACTTAAAAAAAAAAATGCAACATGGCTTTCAACAGTTTAGCCTAAAACCTTACTTTCCTCAAATTACCTATGTAAAACTCATAACATAAATATTTAAGGATAAGTGATAAAAAAAAAAATCCACCACAATTGAAACTTCTGATTTGGTAGCCTCTTCTATATTTGAACTATGCAATGAAACCAGATAACAATTTCTGTTTCTGCTAAAGAACTCTCTCTTTTGCTATCTTTCATTGCATAATGTGATTACTGATCCTTTTCTGCCTCTCATCTCAGGGTTTTAATTTGCTTTTATTTTTATTTGGATTGATACAGTAAAATCAAATTTTAGGAAATACTATTTTAGTTGAGGCATATTTCCATTACATATAGAAGACTATTCAGAAAAATAAAAGCATTCTCCATAATTATAATTGATATATTTTATCTTTTATCCCTATAAAAATCAATAACATCTGTCTTCCAAAGAAAGCTGTTGGGTAAATTTTTAATTTCCATTTATCAAAAAATCCACTTCTATAGAATAAGCTGGGTCCTCATGCAATTAGTATAAATGATAATTTACCGGACTTCTGCTGCTATTCTAAAATTGCCATCAAAGTTTTCATAAAACTTATGAGGTATACTCTGGCATACAGTAATTCTAACTAAAAGGGCTGAGGTGACTCATTGTTTCACAGAAACTACCCTCTCAATTTTTTTTTTATGATCAGTTTGATACATTCAACCTTCAGATGTACTCATCATCAATTGCTCAAAAGAAGATATAAATAAATAAAGGCTTTTCATTTATTAGGTGAATATAAACATTCATCTATAAGTTTGTGATGCACTTTTGTAAGTTCAAATCCACAATCCAAGGGCAGTTTAAAAAATTAAAAACTTCCTGGTCATATTGATTTTACCATACTTCTATTTTATTCAGTTAAAATTTGGTTCAGCTTTATAATCAATATGTGTATGTTTCTCATATTTTTCTCTTCTTCCCTGTCCCTACAATTCTCCTGGTAAAGGCCTTCATCACTCTCAACTAAATTATTGCCCTCCTATATAGCAAAATCCTCTACCATCTCTTCCCCCCACAATCCACATAGTATATTCTGCCTTATTGATTTTCTTAAAATCCTGCTTTTAATATGTAACTTTGCTACCAATGGCCTCTGACTTTATGCCAAAAAAAAAAAAAAATCATCTTGAAATGGCAAAATTATGAAATTTTAAACATCTTGGATCAGAAAGAATCTTAGAAATATTTACTCTATCCTCTCAAAACATTCTTAGTACATGATCTGTTTATCCATTCCACAAATATTTATTGTAAGCCTACCGTATTTCAAACATGATGTAGGCCCCAAAGATAATAATGGTAGTTAAGAGAATAGATTATTGTTGCTCTCTTAGAATTTGCATTCTAAGTGAGAGAGAGAGAAAAAAATGAAACAAAGAAAATGAAATGGTGGTGGTCCTTGGATGGTCAGGGAAGATGCATTCGTTTCTTAGGGCTGCCATAACAAATTACCACACATGGTAGCTTGAAACAGCCTAAAATTATTCTCTCACAGTTCTGGAAACCAGAAGTCCAAAATCATGGTGTAACACACTTGTGCTTTCTCTAAAGGTTCTAGGGAAGAATCTTGTCTTGCCTCTTCCAGTTAACTGGTGGCTTTAAGGGATTCCTTGATTTGTGGCTGCATAACTCCAGTATCTGCCTCAGTCTTCACCTGCCTCCTTGTCTCTTCTCTGTGTGTCTCTTATAAAGACAAGTTTCACTGGATTTAATGCCCACCTGGGTAATCTAGGGTCATCTTAAGATTCTTAATTACATTTGAAAAGACTTATTTTCTGAATAAAGTCACGTTCACAGGTTCCAAGGATTGGGACACAGATGTATCGTTTTGGGGTGATCCCACTACAGAAGGGTTCCCTAAAAAGATGACCCTTTACAGTCACATCTTGCATAGATTTAGATCTATGCATCTCTGTGTGTAAATATATGCAAACACATACATACATATATATAATTATATACATGTATGTAAGATAGGATCTAAATGTGTGTCAGCATATGAAGAGTTTACAGCCTTATGGCAGAGTAGGAAACGGCTGTAAAGGTTTCCTAATGACTAGAAAGCATGCACATAAACAAACTCGGGAAACTCACCGTGCAAATTATGTGTTCTTTTACATGCTCCCACAACTGCCACGCATTTTTGCCCAACTTAACCATTCAAAACCTAGTTGAAAATTCTATGCTGTGTAGCAATGCAGTAGCTCTTACAGTGCCAGGATGTTAACCCCCCCCCCCCTTTTTTTTCCTCTCCCTGGGTGAAGAACAGTCAACCTCAGGGCAGTACCATTGACTTAAAGTTGAGGATGAAATTAAGTTCACTGATTAAGCAGTTCCCAGTTATCTGATTTGGCCTGGGACCCTTCAGGGTCCCATTTTCCTTCTCAGCAACCACGGGGGAGGGTTGTTTCTAGGATGGGCAAACTGATAACATAAAGACGCACAAAAAGCTATGAAGTACCAAGTGGAGAATACTTTGACATAGAAACAAATACCCTTATGTAATTTAGATATCCCAGAGTCATCCCTGCAGGGTGGCAACTGCAATTGTCAGACCTGCTTTGTCTCTCTGGAACACCATGTGATATTTGGGCTTTGAACCAAAACTCCTGGGTTTGAATCTATCTTTATTATTTAGTCATGTATGACTTTATGAAATTTACTTAAATTCTCTGAATCTGTAAAATTTTAACGAATGTCACTTCATAGGAAAATGGCAACGTGATTTGAAGTATTAATATATTTGCACTGATTTTTCTTAATTACCTTCAATATTAAAATCAACTTTTTTAAGTTCGCAGAGAATCTGAGTTCATTGACAACAGTTTTAAGAATATTGGTTAAAAATAAAAACTGTGGAGAATGATCTAGGGAAAGGTGTTGGACTATAAAAGAAAATTAAAATCCCCCCATGGGGAAGAAGAGATGGGAAGAAATGTATGGGACTTTCGGAGGAGGAAAAATGCAAACCTTGAGAAGGGAAAAACTAAAAAGTGCCTTATTGAGGGTGGCTGCTCTAGAGTGAATTGGGCAGCTTGCAAAATAATACATTGAGAAGTGATAAAATATAACCATAGAAAGCTGTGGAAAGTTGTCTGCTTTGGATTCAAAGAATATCTGTTGACAAAAGTAACTTAGCATTCGTCTGTGTACAGAAATGAAAACTAAACTAGCAAAAAGAAGTAATATCAAAGGTTGGCTTAGAAAATGGCAAAATGTGGACTTCTCTAAATTGATCATGTTTTTGACATTGTCAATCTATTTTCTTAAGTTTAAATGTGTACTTTGCACTTACCTCGAGTATACCTGATATATACCACAAGAGTTTCTCCACTACATAGACCAGTTGTGAATTTTTCACTGGCTAATTGTGTTGCCTATAAGATAAGAACACCATGGGCCAAAGGTATTGCAGGAAAAGTAAACAGGAAAATTTACAACAAAGTAAAAGTGGTTATAGAGGAGACATTGCTCTGATCCTTCAAAGACCCTAACAAAGAATCAACCAAACCACCACAGAACTTAACTTGGGAGTCTTCTCTTTGTGAGACTATCCAAAGGAAGAATGGCAGAGGCACTTACCCACTGGAATGAAAATGAAGACGTTATTTGGATAGGGCATCACATTTTGGGCTCCCAGATCTTTCACTGATCCATTACTCTGCTATCTAGTGAAGGACCATTAGGTCAATTCAAAGCTAAAGGAGAAATAGTATTGTGTGTGTTTAAAATGTAGTATGCCAGGGCTTTAAATCCACTTCTTGATAGTGGAACCAGTCTTGTTTCAGAGAGTTCAGTAATTTGAGTAGGGCCAGATAAAGTACCAAGTGAAACAATGATCACAGAGAAAGTAGGATGAAACAGATTGTGGCCCACAGACATACAGATACATGGTTTATTTTTAATTATCATTAACAAATTCAGGATGGATATATATATACGCACACATATATATACCTAAATTGTGAATCAGCTGATGTTTCAGTTAATACTCTCTAAACTATTAAAGAAAAAATGGAAGTAATAAAATTAACTATCTATTCATTGGCCCAACAACAAATAAACTGTACAAAATGCCCATAGAATATCAGCCTAATTGTACCGGTGCTTGTGTTATGCCTTTGGTACCAGGGGCTGCAATTTTCATACCCCCAAGGCCACAGCTGCTTAAAATGCCTTTGTTCCATTCAGTGTAAACATGCATGCCGTCTCCAGAACGGTTTCTGAGATCCTGACTGGTTTCTTCTTCCTTCCTTGAGTCCACCCTTTTGAGTAAAACATAGAATACAGACAGCATCCATCTCTCCCTGGGGTGTTATTCAGTATCCTGATTTATGCTCTCACCTGAGCTCTTACCCTGAGGCTGCATTCCAGTGTAATGACTTATTTCTGTCATTTCTATTAAATATCATTTAACTGATTGTGTGGCTAGAACATGGGCTACGGAGTATAATAGCTCATGGTATAGTATAATTTCTAACTGGACTAGAATCCCATCTCTATTTCTGACTAGCCGGGTAGCTTGGATTAAATCATTTCCCATTCTCCAGGTTCAAATCGACTTTTGATAGGTGGGTTCCATTGTTTTTATTCCAAAGATCCTCTCTTAGGGATTGCTTCATTCCTCTGTGGCAAGAACCTTGCTACCAATGCAGTAAATTAGAAAGATGAACATTGTCTCTGAAGGGAAATCATGAGTTAAGGTTTGGACATGCTGGGCTTAAATCAATATGAATGTGACAGCCAAGTTAGCCCATTTGTGCCTTCACTCACACCTGAGGCTTCACTGAGGACCCAAAGCTGAATACCCCTGCAATGTTATATACATTACCTGAGCTCGCTCTATGCAGAGTGCTTTGAAACCTTGCCTGATTCTCTGCTTTCTCTAGGCTAACATCCAAATATGGCATGAAATTTAAAGCTACCCATGTGCCCCGCCTCCACTCTCCAGGTGTGATGATGTTCTGGTGTATACAGGGTTTGATATGGACTCTGCCTTGCTGGAGGTTACAGTGTAAAGCAGATAATATTCATCTGAGTACACATGTACATACACACTGGAGATGAAAAGTCCTTAGGAATTGAGGAAAGCAACCCAGGGGATCACTTAATCCTTACTTGTGAAAGGAAGAGAAATCTCTCATACCATCCCTTTAAAACAATGATCTATATACTTCTGTATTCAACATATTTGGAGAAGACTCCTCTTTGTGTTATGTATGTAGCTCATTGCTTATAATCCTTCCAGGTGCAATGTTTTCCTGTTGTCTAATTTAAATCTCTTGCTATAATATAAGCATCTTCCATGCTGTATTCAGATGAAATGAGAAATCTGTTTAAATAACATCCCTTCATATATATATCTTTACATTATTTGTAGTAGTCTTTTTTCAATCTTCTCTTTCATAGGCAAAATTCTACAAATCCTATTACTTTAGACTTTGTTAGTAATTTAATATTTTTAATACTTTTTAGTGAAAGTATTTCTTTTACCTGAATCTAAAAGTCAAACTCATAGAAACAGAGAATACAAGGGTGTTTACCAAGGGTGGAAGGGTGAGGAAATGGGGAGGTGTTGGTCAAAGAGTACAAAATTACAGTTATAAGATAAATAAGTATTGGAGACAATGTACAGCATGGTGACTATATTTAATAATAATGTGTATAATATTTAAAATTCTCTGAGAGTAGATCTTGAGCATTTTCACTACACATACAAAAAAGGTAACTCTATGAGGTATGGGATATGTTAATTAGCTTGATTGTGGAACTCATATTGCGATGTATACATATATCAAAACATCATGTTGTATACCTTGAATATATATCATTTTTGTGAATTATACTTTAATAAAGCTGGAGGAAAAAGCCAAGTTCTATTTTATTAAAAACAGATATCACCTATTATAGGAAAAAAAGATATGAAACATGTCTTTGCTTAAATAACAAAATGGCCACATTCTATTATACAAAAATATTTTGGGGAAGATTCATGATTCAGATGGAATTAATATTTTTCTTCTATATAGAACTCCACGGCAATTCTATGTCTATTTCAATCCTGCCTTTCAGTAAAATGCTAAACTTCCATATTTGTCCTTTCTTAATGTAACCTTCACACATTTCAAGAAAGCATCAGTCAAATTTATCTTAAAATCTTGATCTTTGTAGCATTCAAATATTGGTACAGATGACATATGGGTTCTACAATAATCTCATTATGGTTATTTTTATCATTTAAAACCAATTTATTTTTAAATCCATTCTGAATCTTTAAGCACAGGCTGAGAAAACAAAAGTAATCTTTTCTGAGAGGAATCATTTTGATTTCTCCCATTAATGATTGAGACCTCAACTATTTGTTCAGGTCTTTTGAGTAGCGGTGTGTGTGTGAATGTACCTGTACGTGTGTGTATGTTTCATAATTCCACTTGACATTGCACACATCTTTGTTTTCTCTTGTAAAATATAGACCCTAAATTTATTTTGAACTGCCTTATATTTACAACGCACCCATTAATATTTTTGATGTGCTCTAGAATTTCGGATAAATTCTTTACCCTGACACAAGTCAATAATGAAACGCAGTTTACTTAAGGCTTCTATGAGGCCTGATTTTCTTAGGGATAATATGTGATACAGTAAACATCTTGCTTTTGCTTATGTGGTACTTCTGGGAGCTGAACAGTCTGCCCTCAGGCAAATGAATCCAAAGCCAAGGAGGGATGCACCCTTCATATTCTGTTAATTGATTGAAAGGGCAAATGATCTATAGGAAAAGTTGCATCATTAACTTAATTGAGGGCAAAGCCTAATTAGAGGGGAAATGGAGTAGACAGAGCCAGAGACACAGCAGGCCTTCATCTGTGATGTCAACAAACAGACCTTGTAACTAGAACCAGACAGAGACTGCAGGCCTTCATTTACATCTTCAGTTTCAATGTGAAAACATTCACTGTGTGTGTATATGTGTGAGTGTGTGAAAGTGTGTGTGTGTGTGTGTGTGTGTGTGTGTGTGTGTGTGTGTGTGTGTGTGTGTATTTGGCCAGGGGAAAAGCAAAAGTTTATATATACTTAGATAGAAATCAGTTCCTCCCAGGTGGAACTGCCTAGTGGGAATCAATATGTTTTAAACAAGTTAACTGAATTGTGTATATTTGAGAGGTTAATCTGAAACACATTTGAGTTCTAAATTTAGAGGCAAGGGGGGGTCCATCGTGTTCTCATGCATAAAGTGGCCTTAGAAGTAGATCAACCAAATATAAAGATTTTTTTTTTCCAACTTGAACGTGGACAGATGACAGTGGGGATTTATTTTGAACATGATTATATTACTGTAAGAACAGATATGAAGTATTTGAATATATTGAGTCAACACCAATTTATCCTATAATAGTCATTCCAAAATAGGTGTAAAATTATACTGCATTACAGAAGATAGGATATGTTGACTCCATTATAATGCATGTTTCAAGTGAAGATATCCAGGTTCCCCTATATTCTGTAAGTAAAGTGCTTTCTAGCAACTCCTGGCTTCTTAGGATGAGAAGTTGCTGTATCATAAACAATAATGTTACGTTTTAGATGTTTCTTAAGTGTTCTAAACTTTGGGTTCGAATCTGAGCTGAGACTGAGACAGGTGGTGACGATCAGAACATGTGCTTTTTATTCTTTTGGAAAACTTTCCATGTCCAACTTGCTGTTGAGCGCATTTTTCTCTGACTGTAGCAATACAAACAAAACCTTTCACAAGAAATTCCACTTATGAGAAATAAAGAATGCAAGCAGACATGTTTTGGCTACAGCACTGGTTGTTAAAATCCATGGATATTCTTTCACCATTCAACTGTAGCCATTGACTTTACAAAAACTAGACCCCATTTCTTTTTCATGCATACACAAATCTCTATATTTAAAAAAAATCTGTAGTAATGTTAACTGATTAGATGAATATTTCAGCTAAGAAAAAGTCACGCATTAATTAACTAAAATTTTATTCAGTTGAACATTCCAACTAGGTGCACTATTTGAGCGATAACATAAGAACTTTTGTATACAAGGAAAAATTCTAACAACATTGAGCAGGACACTACTAACCCTTAAAATTGTATTAATATGTTACCTTATTAAAAATCTGGATCAACCATGGCATTTTCAGATTTGATTAGGAAATTCTTTTTCTTCTATCATTTATTTCCCTGAATACTTATATTTCTGCTTTTCAAATTTGATTTATTTGCAAACTGCTTAAAGATTTTCAAACTGCCCAGTCGCACTGTCAAAACTGTATCAAGAGAAAGAACTGAGCACAAATTTGGATCTCAATGGTCTTGCAGTCATCAGGAAGAAATCCAGTTGCAGTCACAAATCTTCAGAAGAAACAGGCATGCTTTATCTTCCAGAATAGTTTTCTTTGTAAATGCTAAATTTACATATTTCATCCAAAAAGTAACCAAGGAATCAATAGCCTATGGTTTGATGATTTCCCTCAACCATAGGAATGAGGGCAGCTGGACTCAGTTGAACAATTGAGCATTCCACTTTAGGGCTAAATGCAAGATAACCTCCTTTTCCTCTCAGATCACATTTACTAAGAGATTGTAATACAATGCACATTGCAATACAATGTATAATTTTTAGTGCAATAATAAAAGCATGTTCATTTTCTCACATCTAAATTCAAGGAGTTATTGGCTTGTTATGTTTAGTAATATTTTCACTGTACATCCATAAAGATCCTGACAGGTCTTTAACATTTGTCTCATCACGTCTGAGAAAGAGAAAAGATGGCTCTTATCGAGATAGTAATTCAGGTCTCTGCTAGAGCAAGTGGTTTTGGATTAACTAACTGGTTCTACATCTTTACTGCATTTGCTTCCAGGGAACATTGCTGAGGGTCTTTGCCACCTAAAGGGCTTGGAGAGGAATGAGAAGTGCATGTCTTCTTGTGGCTGATATGCTAACACCTGAACAGGTAAAGAATACATGACACAGGCCTTTGAGCCTTAAGAATCAGAATCCTCCCAGACATGAGTTCCACGATTACAGAATCCAAACACCATTCCTAGCACTGCATAAAAATCCATACTTCAAAGTTTAAAAAAATTCAGCTAATAATCCTTGTTATTTGTCCACACAGTGTCAAGATCTATATGATTAATATTTTTATTTTCTTCTAAGTGCTTCATATTAAGTACTAATCATGTTTAACCTCCTTTTAAATCCCTATTCTTGGATCCTAGAGGAAAAGGTTTGTGATTTTTTTTTTTTTATTAGAAAGACCTGGATTTGAATCCTGATGCTGTCTATCACCTGTCTTGTGATTCCGAGGTGCTTCTGAAACTTTTTATGTTCCCATGTAAAATCTGGAATAATAATAATATCGACTTCACTGGATAATTGTAAAGGTTAATGAAAATGTAATGAGACAGGAGTAGAGGGATTTGGGGGTCAACATTTTATTCTAAGCACAAAATCTGTCTCTCATGAGTCACAACCCTTACCCCCCAGACCTCACTAAAATGACTCAAAGGAAGCGGAAAGGGAAATAGACTGATAACAAGGAAGGGAAGGTAGGGCGTAGGTGTACTGAGTAGCAGATAAGAGATTTCAACAAATTCCTGGTAGATAGGAGCAGCTAAAAGCTGCTGACCAGAGAAACAAAGGGAAGGAATCCACATTCCAGAGAACGCCCACAAGGAAGCTTAGTGGGAGCCAACCTCTTGGCAATAGCACTATGGTCTCAGAGTTGACAAGGAGAGCAGGAGTGAGAAATGGTGCAAAAACAGGGATTAAAACAACTTCTGCCTAAAGCCTGCTCCACTCCACCAACCCCATTCCTCCACCCCGCCTGCAGGCAGAAAAACTGGAATTGCAGCCCAGCATTTACCTCTAGGCTAACCACCATAGGGCTTTATCTTACAAAAGTGAGCAAGCTTACTGTTTAAAGATAATGCTTCCAGCACTTTCTGCAGGTGCACCATGTTAAAGTGAAGTCTGCCGGTTGAGGGGATACACCCTCAAATGCATGCTGGGCAGCTTCCTTTCTGGGAAAGAAGTCATTGTGGAAATGACTTATTTACAGTACAGCCACCTATATCCACACCGACCACCTGTAATAAAGTAGGCCTTCATTTTTCAATAGAACAGTTAATCATGAATTACCAGACCAATGCGGAGGACCAATAATTACAGCTATGATATGTTTGTTACTTCTTACTTCGTAACAGATTACAGGCAATGTCTTTACATTTTAATTTATTTAATCCTGTTAGGATTAGAGTCTCTGTTACACAGGTACTGTTATTATCAATATTTTACAATTGAGCCACATAGATGTTTAATTACTTGTCCAAAGCCACATAGTTAATAAGTGATAGAGCTGAAATTGAAAGCTAGAAATCTGGCTCTCAGAATCTACGTACTTATTTATTTATTTATTTATTTATTTTAGAGATGAGGTCTTGCTCTGTCACCCAGGCTGGAGTACAGTGGTGCAGTCGTAGCTTACTGCAGTCTCAAACTCCTGTGCCTCCTGAGTAGGTGGGACAACAGGCACATGACACCACGCTAATTTTAGCTAATTAAAAAAATTTTTGTTTGAGAGATGGGGTCTTTCTATGTTAATCAGGCTGGTCTTGAATTCCTAGCCTCAAGCAATTCTCCTTCCTCAGCCTCCCAAAGCACTGAGATTACAGGCATGAGCCACCTCACTTGGTCTGTCAGGTTTCAGTCTGAAACATTGGCTCTTGGCGTGCCCATGGCCAAAGAATGACCAGATGCACCAAAATAAGACAAGCACTAAAATGAGGTTTATTGAGGAGAGAAAGATAGGATTACAGACCAAGAGCAAGATACAGGTTTACAGAGCATGATATATACGCTACAGATGATGACTGGACCCATTATCACAGCAAAGGGAAAGCAAAAGGAAGGGCACAAAAGGGGTTGGTTATAGTCTCAGTCTTGTTTTATAGTGTGTGGATTGGGACCTCCCTGTGGCTCAGACATCACCATGGAACCACTTTGATTGGACAGTTGGAAGTTGCATGACCTGAGTCTTAACTAAGCATGTGGCTTGTTCTAGGTCAATTTCCAGACTCTCTGGTACCTATGTTGCTTGATCCATGGGCTAGAGAGTCCTCTGCATTCTTTTGCTGCTGGCGTGCTAAGTTATGATTCGTAGATTTGTAGGGTATTCCCTCCTCCTCCAGGTATGGCAGTCACCTGGGAGAGGATTAGAGTGGGGCAGGACCAAGATGGAGGCTTGGGGCCCACCCTCGTCCTTCTTTCTAGGTGGGGCAGTTGCACCAAGGCAAGACACCCACTTTTGTCCCTAGGAGACCCAGAATCCCTTGCTCTTCTCCTAACAGGCCTTTTTTTTTTTTTTAATCAGAGCTTCCAGAAAGAAGAATCTGCATTCCTAAAAGCTATGCACCACTGCTTTACATTGTTTCTTTAAAAGGAGCAAGAAAAATAAATGGAAATAATCCAAAGAATAGAAAAAACTGCAAGTATTAATTATTATGCTTAAAGAGATTTCAGAGCTTATTTTATGAGAGCCATGAAAACAAGAACAATCAGAGAAAAGGATATGAGTTCTTAGGAATTGAAAATAGGATTGCCAAAACTTAAAAAAAACACACAAAAACAATAGTATGAGTAGAAGATAAAGTAAGAAAACTTGCCCAATGTAAAGAAACTTTATGAAATAAAACATTGAAAGAAAAGATAAGCAACATAGAGAATCATTCCAGGAAGTTCACATTTCAATTAATAGCAACTCTAAAAAGATAGAAAATGGATGGGAGAAAATTATATAAGGTATGTTAGAACAAAATTTCCTAGTACTAAATATACAACTTTAGGTTGAAAAAGTCTGTCATGTTTTGAGGGAAACGAATTAAAATAAGATCTATATCCAAAATGTACCTTTGTGAAATTTTTAGCAAATTAAGACTAAAGAGAAATGTTGAAAACTTCTAGGGAGAAGAGAAAAGCATTTGTTTATAAGGGATGAAGGACTACACTGCAGACTCATAAGAGAACTTTCATCAGCTGTGTTGGATGCTAAGCAGTCTTTAGAGTCAGCCCTTTTGAGTGCTGAGAGAAAACTTTCTTGAGGCTGAAATGCAGTGCTGATTCAACTATAAGTCCATGATAGGGGCAAAAGGAAGGAATTGTCTCACTAAAATTGATCAAATAAGATATAGTAGTATAGGCATATTGTTTATATTTATGTATGTAACCACCATAAAAACTAAAGTATCACTAGTTGAAAGTATATAATTCTGAGAAGTGAGCATGGGGATGAGAAAAAAGTGTAAGTCAGGAAACTGTTAGTTTTTTTTGCATGCCATTTTGTACTCTGATTTCGTTTTACCATTTTTAAGTATTAATTTGATAATCCTTATTAAAATTTTAAAAAATGTATCTAAAGGGCCTAATCAGTATCTAGCATAAGCAATCATTAAATGCTGGTGACCTATTCTGTACCAAGGGTCCATGTACTAACCCTTGTTCCACCACATATTTGCATAAGAGCTTGAGTGCATTACTCAACTTTCCGCTCCCTCAGTTGTATCTTCTGTAATAGTAGAGAAAAGTAGTGATAATTGTACTTACATGTGCTTAGAATCTATTCACTATTCAATAAATAATAGCAATTATTAATATTATTTAAGTCTCCTATGTACCACACTGGCTCTGTTCTTTATTATTTTATAGCAATTTTACATTAGTTTATTGCTGCAAAACTGAATTTAGAAAAATCCTTATCAGTTATGCATTGAGAGCTAAGCTAATTCTAACAAATAAGATTTTAAAATGTTAAACATAATCTGCTTATAATTTTAAACAAGTTGATACAATTTAATTTAAAATTTGAGTTTACCCTGATTATTCAAAATCTTATATTCATACCAATGTGGAGATTCTATATTTGTTTTACAATTACATGTCTATTACTAAACATGTTCTGAATATCAAAATCATTGCATATGGTTTATATTATAATTTTCCTAAAGATTGTTTCATAGGATGTGACTATTTCCCACATAAAGGTTGGCACACTGTGGTTTTTAAATTGTGTTCATAGGTACGTGTCAACCTTGGAAGAATGTGCCATCATGAGAAACATTTAATTTGGGTATCTATATCACTACTTCAGTGGTTGAAATATAATGCAGAAGACATCCCTGGTCTGAGAGAGTTGCAAACATTAGTCTGCAACAAAGTAGTGTCCATCAGGAAAGTTGGCTGCTATTACTTCCCGAAGTTCCTATTTGAAATATGAGTCCCAAAATAATCAAGGTCATTTACCAAAACACATCATTTTGTCTGAGATGACAACATACTAGTTAAAATACATTAGTGCAATACTACTTAATGACATTTGGTTGTAAGAGGATATGCTGAGTCTATTAGCTTCTTACTACTATTTTAACAAATTATGACAAACTTAGTGTTTTAAAACAACACTGATTTTATCATTTTATAGTTTAATAGGTCAGGAATCTGAAGTAGGTTTCGCTGGGCCAAAATCAAGGTGTTGGCAGTGACACATTCCCTCTAAACGCTGTGGAAGAGAATCAGTTTCTTCAGCTTCATGGCTTCCAATGGCCATCTACTTTCCTTTGCCGGTGGCCCCTCCCTCCATTTGCAAAGTACATTGCTTCAACTTCTGCTTCCATTGTCACATCTCTTTTCTGACTTTCACCTTCCTGCCTTCCTCTTATAAGGTCCCATGTGATTACACTGAGCCCAGCCTGATAATCCAGAATTGTCTCCCCATCTCGAGATCCTGGATTTGATCACATCTACACAGACAATTTCACTGTGTAGGGAATGCTACCCCAAAATTTGGCACTTTGGCATACTGAGTATTTTCAGCTGAAGGAAATGGAGAAAAATGCAGAAGCAGAAAGGACACTCTTTGGCCTTCTCCGCCTTTCTCTCTGGAAGCCATGAAAAGAATTGTTTGACCTACCTCCCTTCAAAGTAGGTCACAAGACCTGTATTCCTGAGGGGTCCTGCCCCATACCTGGAGGCCAAGGAGAATCTGAACAAAGAGGCCTTGCTAAATTATTCTCCATTTATTACCATTAGGTCATACCCCCTTTCTGTCCAAGTATACTTCTATACAACTTTCCATTCTTCATCAAACCTAAGCATAAAAATACACAGTTTTCCCTGGGTTTTGGGGTCTTCTTTTCTAAAGACTTCTGTTCATGTAAAACTTTGGTTAAATAGACTTGTTATGCTTTCCTCTCATTGATCTCTCTTTTGTTTTAGAGATGTGATGGGTGAGGAAAAGATACTACTTTTTTCCCCCTACAGTAATTTATTCAAAGGTTCCAGGTATTAGAATATGGGTACCTTTGGGAAGCCATTGTTCTGTCTACCACACTGAAGTATGAAATTAATCTTATCAATATAGTAATCTAAGCACAAAAAAGTCATCTTCAAAGAAACCAATAAAGTTAGTCAAAATGAATAAACCAACAATGCAAATTGAGCCAGGCTTATTCCATGACTAACACTACGAAGAGAAAACACTGCTTAACATATACCTATTATATTTGATTGGCATAGTGACTCAGGAGTTCACATTTTTAAAAAATACTTCTACTTTCATGGATGCAATGCATTAATGAATATGTGGGAGGAAGGAGGAGGATGAGGAAGTTAGAGAAGGAGGGAATAAAGCATGACTCATTTATCATTTTAAGTCAAAATGACTCATGAAAATCATAAAATGGAAAACTTGTTATCCACGGAAATAATCGAATTTGATATAATCCAAAGTAAAAGTCAAGAGAGCAGATTTTTAATACCTTAGAGTGGAAAGAGGAGCTTTGGACCCAAGCCCCATCTCTTACCACATGACCTTGAACAAGTAATCTAACCTCTCTAAGCTATATATGTGTTTCTGTAAAATGGAGCAATAATACCTGCCTCAAAGACAGGTTGTAAGAGTTTGATGTAATACTGTCCGTCTTACGGTGAGCAAAAGTTATATGTAGGCTCTTCAGTCTCTGCCAATATGTTAACCTTTGATATATCGTATTAATATAAAGATCCAGGTTTATATCTCATCTCATATGTCTTTAGATAACTGCATCAGACTGCTCTAGTTCAGGAGACACTTCAGTGAAGAGTCATCATTGTTATTTTTATTGATGTTATTGATTCTTAACAGACATTTCCCAGGTAAATTCTGCCCAATCACCTAAGATTAATGTAAAAGTTTGCTGTCTGATTCAACACATATGCAACTTTATTATATTTCTATTTGCACTGATTATGTCCGAATTTAGGGCTAAATGATTTTAAATAGCTGAATGGCATCATGTTTTATTCTGTGAAGTACATTTCACCATCATTTCCAGGACTCTCTCCAATCCTCCAGTTTACCCAATACTTCAGTATGATACGCTACCTACTGCGTGTAATGTAATCTGAAGTACACATTCTCTTCCTTTTTTTTTCCTCTAAATTTTACAGACAAATAAGTATTTAATTTCTGTATCCTACAATTGAATATTACTTGGCCTCTATCACTAGTTTTGGCCCCAGGATCTCAACTAGATATTCAAGAAAAATAAATCCACATGGAATCATGGAATCTCAACATTAGAAGTATCCTTGACAATCACGTAGTCTAACCTCTTAGCAATGTTTAAATTCTGTGTGCTATGAGCATAGAGTATCCATTTCCTAATGAAATGCATGACAATTAAGGCCTGTTGGAGACAAGACCTTCCCACATTGTCCTCAAACACAAAAAATTTTGTAACATTTTAGAACATGTGAAATCATACTCAACAGATGACATACTATCTACATGCATATTTCAAAACTCAGTTGTAATTTGAAATAATTTTATTGAAGAAAGAACAAACAGATTTGCAAATAGGGTTTGGCTCATTCATCTCACAATATCTGAAATGGTTCCCCATTTCATCATAAACTTGTAATTCTGGAAAGCAAATCTATAATGATTAGTAAAAATCATCTTTAACTGGGAGTGAGAAACTTGCAAATTCTTGCTCAGGCCCAAGGGAGACTATTGAATTATCAAGATTAGAGAATTTTTGCCATTATATTTTGACATGTATTTTTAAAAATTTTCTTTTAATACCTACTAGTAATAACATTTATTTAGTCTTATGACTTTTATAAACCCTTTCCTCAGAAAGTAATTAATTCAAATATTAAGGAGCATTTTTAATATTAAAAAAATAATTACAGCATTGTGAATTTTTTCTCAAGGATTAATTGAAATGTGTTTAAAGAGAAAAATTATAAGAGAGGTCTAAAGAAGTTACAAAACACAGCAATTTTTCTAATGAATGGTGTAAGAGCCATCAGCATCAGATGGCCAAGGGTACTTGTTAAAAATGCAGCTCTGTGGGCTGCCAAATCCACTAAATCAGATTATGGGGGGAAGGGATGAAGAGTATCAGGCATTTCTCCTTTAATAAGTGAATATGATTCACAAGTGCACCACAGTGTGCAAACTATTCATTCAACTGCAAATATTTGTTGAGTATCTATTGTGCGTTAAGCACTATTCTAGACTGGAGATTTGCAAACTATGGCCCAAGGACCAAATTCAGCTTGCTACCTGCTTTTATATGGCCTGTGAATTAAGAATTGAGTTTTACATTGTTAAGTGATTGGAAAAAATAAGGCCAGGCACAGTGGTTCATGCTTGTAATCCCAGCACTTTGGGAGGCCAAGGCTGGAGAATCACCTTGAGAACAGCAATTCAAGACCAACCTGAGCAACATATCAAGATCCCATCTCTAAAAATTAAAAAAAAAAAAAAAAGAAAAAGAAAAAAAATCAAAAGAAGAATATTTTGTATTACATGAAAATTATAAAAGTCAAATTTTAATGTCTACAAATGAAGTTTTATTGGAGCACAGGCACACTCATTAATTTTCATAATGTCTATGGCTGCTTTTATGTTACAATGGCAGAGTTGAGTAATTGTGACAGAGTCTATATGTGGTGCACCCATTCTCTTTCCATTGCTGCTAAGCACAGTAGAAATAACAGTGACACAGTCATAACTCAACAGAATTTCAAATGTCATGCATGTCACTGTACTGCATCATTTTATTTTAAAGTCCAGTTAAATATTACCAGTACAAATCATGTCAAAACAAGAAAAGAAAACAAAAGTGGACTTTGAATGCCATACCTTTAAGGCACAATTAAGTGTGGATTATTTTGTTATGCAATTAAATGGAAAAGTATCATGTTTATTATGCAAATATTTGTAGCTGTGCTAAAAAAAATACAATATGCTTCAACATTACTGGACCTAGCATATCACAGTATCTCCAACTTTCAGGAGAACAGCAGAGTGGAAAATTAGAAAAATTGGCCAGGTGTCATGGCTCATGCCTGTAATCCCAGCACTCTGGGAGGCTGAGGTGGGAGGATTGCTTGAGGGCAGGAGTTTGAGGAAAGTTAATATAGAATATCTTATCATGGCAGTATTTCTCCACAAAAATAAAGAATTTTAAAATAAACTGCAATCAGAAAATTTCATTTGTTAGCTGTGCAAGGAAACCTGTTTACTGACAGTGATGTAATTAAATTGTGTTTGACACAATAGCCACAGTTGAACAGTTTTCTCTGGCTCTTTATCAATCAGATATCAGAGATACTGACATTTGGTTGTTGTTTATTTGAGGAGACAATGCTGAGTTTAAAGTGACTGAAGACTTAGCCTCTGCAAATAGTCTGTGTATAGCAATTATAGGCAAAAATATTTTCAGAGATGATGAGAGAACACTAAATCTGTAAAACCTGAAGTGGAATCTGCTGAGATATGTTAAAACTGATAGAGGTAAAAAAATATGCGTGGAGTAGAAAAAGGTTTAGTTAAACAAATTTAGAAAGTTTGTGAAAATACAAATAAACGGCCTATGATTATTTATTGTATTATTCATCAGTAAATGCTTTGCAAAAAATATATTAATCCACTATGTGCTTTTGAACCAGTAGTGTAAACAGAAACTTCATTTGCTCTTGCGAGCTAACCAACATCAGTTCCATGATTTTTTTTCAATAAAAGAAGTTGAATACTCTGACTTTCCCTACCGCACAGGAGTTTGATAGTTTAACAGTGAGAAAGTTTTACTGTGTTAAAAGAAAAACTTTACACAAATTAAATTTAACAGAGTTTAATTGAGCAAAGAATGATTCACGAATTGGGCAGCCCCCCGAACCAGAGTGGGTTCAGGGAGATTTGGCACTGCCATGTGGTCAGGGAGGATTTATGGACAGAATATGAAAGTGAGGTACAGAAACAGCTGGATTGGTTACAGCTCAGCAGGTGCCTTATTTGAACGCTGTTTGAACAGTTGGCCACCTGTGAGTGGCTGAATACGGCTTCTGTGATTGGCTGAGATTTGGATCCTTGTTAGAAGAGTAGGTTACAGTCTGTTTACATATCCAGTTAGGTTACAGTTCACTATGGAGAAGCCTTTAGGGCAAACCTAGAGGGAGGCCGCTTTAGGTTAAACTTAATTTAACAACTGTGATATTTTTTTTTTAAGCCCAGGGCCAAGATTGAAACTTTCTGCAAGAGGAAGCACCCTCAACCACTGTTACAGAACACTGAGTAGCTTCGGAAGATAGCCTTTGCTGCAGACTTGATGCTGTTTCTTAATAATCTCACCCTAATATTACAAGATCAAACATCACTACATGAGTAACTTATACTTGAGTAAAGTCATTTTGACAAAAACTAACATTGTTTGAATCACCAGTAATGTCAAGCCACTTTACACACTTCCTATTCTGTGAAAGGTTAAAATAAGGAGCAAGATTCCTACAGGAATGTGTATGAATATATTTTTTGACCTTACACTACAGTTCCAGTAACATTTTCCAAACATGATGCAAGCATGAAGAAATTTCCGTATTTCAAAAATCCATTTAAATGTGCAATTGAGGAGCTTCTAACACTCAACTTGAAGTTAATAATCTGCAATGTAATCCCATGCTCAAATGCAAATATCAAGAGAAGAAGTTAATAGTATTCTAATATAAATGGCTTCTAAGTAATGAATATTTCAATTAAAGTCAGATGCTAATGCACTGACATCGTATTTGAATGTGTTCACTTAAAGTCAGATGTTAATGGATACTTGTCTGTCTAAAAGAACATTTTCAAAGGTAAAATATATAAAATCTCATGCACATTTTATAAATTAGCATTAACAGATAAACATGTGCAATCAATTTTGATGATGGCAGACACTAATTTTCAACCCCAATTATGTGAAACATTATCTCCCCAAAAGAATTATATTCTTCTCATTAGAAGATCTATATTGAAAAAAAGTTATACTCAATTACTATTATTATATTTTAAATTTGACCAATAAAAAACATACAGAGGGCAAAAATCTACTTAACAGGTACAGTGAGCACTATTCGGGTGATGGGCACACTGATAGCCCTGACTTAAGCATTATAAAAGCTACCCATGTAACAAAAACATTTGTGCTCCCTTAATATTTTGAAATTAAAAAACAGGAGAAAAAAATTTGTAGAAAATTTTACTCTCCTGTTACGTAAGTACAGTTTTTCCCTCAGTATCTGACAGAGATTAGTTCCAGGACCACCGTGAATACCATAATCCTCAAGATGTTCAAGTCCTTGATATAAAACGGCATGGAGTTTGCATGTAACCAACCCACATTCTTCCGTATACTTTAAATCATCTCTAGGTTGCTTATAATACCTTTTACAATGCAAGTGCTATGTGTCTTAGTCCATTTTTTGTTGCTATAAAGGAATACCTGAGGCTGGGAAATTTATACCTAAAAAAGGTGTATTTGGCTCATAATTCTGATGTCTGGAGAAGTTCAAGATTGGGCATTTGCATCTGGCGAGGGCCTCAGGCTGCTTCCATCCATGGCAGAAAGTCAAGGGGAGCTGGTGTGTGCAGAAGTCACATGGCAGGGAATGGGGTGCTAGGCTCTTTTTCACCATCAGCTCTGGAGGGAACTAATGGAGAACTCATTACACAAAAATGGCACCAAGCTGTTCATGAGGGATCTGCCCCCATAACCCAAACATGTCCTACTACACCACACCTCCCAACAAACCACACTGTGGATGAGGTTTGGAGGAGACAAGCATCCAAACTACAGCACTATGTAAATAGTTGTCATTCTGTGTTGTTTAGGGAATAATGACAAGAAGAAAAGTCTGTATATCTTCAGTAAAGATGTAACCATCCATTTTTTCTCTGATTATTTTCCATCCCTAGTTGGTTGAATCCACAAATAAGGAACCCAAGAATATGGAGGGTTGACTGTCCTTACACAGTATATTTGATTTTGTTTATTTGCCCCCCAAAGCCTAAAATATTGACTATCTGGTCCTTTAAGAGAGTTTTCTGACTCCTTCTGTGAATTCCCAACAGAGTGAAATCTCTATGGAGAAAAGTACTGAGTCCTGGACATTTCTGCTTCTTCCTCAGTGACCAAAAGAGTTGTTCGTACTCAGTGGATGAAAATGATATCTCGTAATTATAGAGAGCTTTGCAATGAGCTGAGAAAGGACTCTTGATTATTATAATGATGATACTTATGATTTTGCTACACTATTGTGAAGGAGTTACTCCCTTTAATACTTTTTTAGAAATAACCTGAAAACAAATAAATAATTAATAAAAATAATTATGGGCAATTTCTAACAAATAATTCTGCCACCTATTCCATTGAGAATCAGTAGATACAAAGGACATATGGATGGTAGACAGAATGTGTTTGTTTGTTTGCTTATTTGTTTTTTTTATACATAGAAAAACTCTTTTCATCAAGCCTAACTGTAACTTTGCATCTTAAAGGAGTTTATTTTCTTTTACCTGTTTATTTTTATAATGGAAAATTGCATTCTAAAAAATCAAAGTAAAATCAAATCACATTATTAAAAATAATGTCATTTCCTGCATTATAGTTACATAATTGATTAGGCATATTGAGGCTGTTTGAAGTACATGCAAATTTTCCCTTTCCCTCATCTATGTTATACATGCCTCTCCAGCCATGCTTGCTTCCACTGTTGTTTTTTTTTTTTTTCTTTTTCTTTTTCCCTGGTGGCAATGGTCTCTGAATCACTGGCTGTACTCAATGAATGTTTATTAAATGTTCAATGACCAAATCAGAACTGGGTCATCGTTGGAAGCCCGACTATCAGTCTAGCCTCCCTTACTCCGTTAACCGAACTCCCTCCTATCTAACCACACGTTCAAAATGATCTTTCTAAAATTCAAAACAGATCTTGTCACTCCCTGGCATAAAAGTCTCTTCTCAATGCCTTCAATGTTAAACCCTGACATATCAGACCCTTCATAATATCCAGCCCTACTTCAGCCCAAGTTCCTGCCACTCTTGCATAGGTTTCGCCTGTACCCATTCTCAGAGTTCCCAAAGCTTCAGGATTATTTTTTTCATTTGGTGCCTTTGCTCATGTGGTTCACTCTATTTACATGTGGACCCTCTCTTTTCCCTTTCACTTTCTGACTAATTCTTATTTTTAAAGGTTTTGTCCTCTAACTAGATTTCCCTCAAGCTATGCCCTCTGTCTCAAATTAAGTGCTTGCCCTTAGCTCCTGCTACATCGATGAGTAAGTACTTGTTAACTTACCTGGCTCCCACACCAGTTCATAGGCCCCCAGAAGGTATCCAGTCACCTCTTCATCCATCCATTTATAAGTGTTGTGTTCTCACAGCTATTATTAGTGTCCGTAATACAATTAGTTCTCAAGTACATGTTTTCTGAGTCAAGGCAAGGCCGTGGTAGCAAGCGAGGCATGGACCAAAGAAGTAACTAACATTGACCTGGTACCTTCCAGGGTTTCAAAAAAATCCTTTCACATTTCTTCAAAACAACACTGTTTGGTAGGCATCACTGGTTCCCTTTTACAAAGGAGAACTGAAGTGAAGTTATGGATTTGAGGTTATACAGCAAGGGAGTGTTACAACCAGGTCCAAAGTCAGCTCTGTCGATTACACCTTTATGCCCTGCAAATCCACCTACTGGGGCAATGGGCTTTGGCAAACCTGCTACTTTTTTCCATGGCTCTCCACTTCCTAAATCTAGCTAATCTCATGAATTAACTTATACCATGATGTTAAAAAGTTTATGTGCTGCTACTCATTACCATTTTCCAGAGAAAATATGTTTAACCTCAAGGAAGCATCATAGGGTAGCTGTTTGAACCAACGTGGGTAGATACTTGGGAGTCATCATAATCTTTCCGAAGTCCTAGAAATTAGGAAAGAAGCTGTCTGGTTCAGTTACTGGGAGTCAGGTGTGTAACTCTACATAAAAAGTAACCATAAAGATTATATATTGACATTGTTACTAACAAGTTGATGGCAACCCTGAGGCATAATATGCAGTTTATACAGCTGGACCCAGAAACAGAATAAAGACAAGTGCCGGATCCTCAGACACATTTGCTATAAACCCAGGAAAACTTGTATAAATATATTACAGCAAAAACACTAATGTAACTGTTCATAATATTAATATCTATTTCATTCATTATTCATTGAGCACTATGAGCTAAGTAACGTGCTAGGCATTTATTTTTTACCTAAACCTATACAGGAGGTACTATTACACAAATTACTTTGAGCCTTGATGTGGGCAAGTTTCAGTTTTAAAATGGTAAAATTTATATAATAGTACCTCTAACAGAGGGTTGTATGAAAAAGAAGAAGAAAGTGCCAAGGTTCAGATTCAATGCCTGAGTTTTTTCCACCACTCCATGTTATAGGGTTCTAGACTTAGAAAATGAAACAACATCAACCTCAGACACATTTACCTGAAATAAAGATCAGAGCAGAAACTTTGCACCACTGGGAGAGGAATGAAAAGGAAGCATGTATGTGTTGTGGTGTGGTGTGCGTGTGTGTCTGTGGTGTGGGGTGTGTGTGTGTCTGTGGTGTGGGGTGTGTGTGTGTCTGTGGTGTGG
>RJWJ010003072.1:33902-91134 GCA_004363605.1 Indri indri | reverse complement strand
ATATATATAGAAAAAATTAGCCAGGCATGGTGGCGCATGCCTGTAGTCCCAGCTACTCGGGAGGCTGAGACAGTAGGATCGCTTAAGCCCAGGAGTTTGAGGTTGCTGTGAGCTAGGCTGACGCCACGGCACTCGCCCCAGGCAAGAGAGTGAGACTCTGTCTCAAAAAAAAAAAAAAAAAAAATAGGTCATGAAATACAAGAAAGATATTTCAGAAAACTTTTCCTAAAGAATTATAGTTAAAATAGTCCATGAACCAGAACTTGCAGGGCATTTAGATTGAATCTTGGTTTCTCTGACAAGCTTTTAAGAAATATTTTGATTGCAGTTATCCAAAAGAATATATAACATTGTAATGCTTTGAAAACCAAAAAGATCTGTTAACTATCAACAATATTAGTGGTTCTTTAAAATCCAGAAACCAATAATTAACATTATTTCACCAGAATATATTTCTTAACTTTCATAAAAGAAAAAAATCCTGTGATGGTTTATTTTAAAACACTAAAAACCATCACAGTACCAAAGATAAAATGGTCTTCAGACGGAGTCACAGAGCTCTTGGAATTTCCTCCCCAGCATTCTGACTCCCATCTAACAGTGATGTCATAATGTCCTGGTCAGTCATAGGTTGGGCCACAGAAAGGAAACTCCAGGAAGAGGCACTAGATTACTGGATAAATCACATCAATTTCCCAATGAGTTTTATATTGTTTATTTTATTATCTGGGCTTATTTTCTCAGAGAGTAGCACTTTGAAGCCCACTGATGCAGGTGAGTAAGCATTTAAAACTTCCACAGAAATAGTAGGTAAGAAGGATGACCCGTAATCATGAAAAATTGGTATGTGGCAATTTTCTACAAGATGACATAAAGTTTATTGTTGGAGATATGGTATTATTTAGATTTTAAATATCTGCCTTAAATCCTTTGTGGGAAAAAAATGCAGTTAGGAAAAAATAATTGTACAAGAAACCAATATATTCTGATCCATGGTGTGTCATACTTTTTTGTTAGCGTTACCCAGTATGATGCCTTTAGATGAAGATGAACATAACGGGGAAGAAGAAAAGCATAAGGATGATGCTCACAGTGGTGCTCCCACCAATGAGAAAAGTGGCAATTACTACAGAGATATAAAACAATGTAAGTCTTTAAAGTTAACAGCAATACATGTACAAAAGCTGATTATACTCATTGTATTTATCTTAGCTCTCCTTTGTAGACTCCCATAATCATTTTATTTCCTACTTCTTGAATTCCAATTTACCCATATAGAATTTTCAGTGTATAAAATGAAATCCTTATTTCCTACAACTCTTTTCATGAGATGTTATGAAGTTTAACAAGGTTCTCTTGGTAATTATTTGTAACTACCCCGGTTCCTCATGGCATCGTGGCTTTTTATTCATGTTAGTAACAATTGACCTAAATTTGATGGAGAGTTAACCAAAATTTATTTAGAAATGTGTATCAGTTTTCTAAGGCTGCTGAAATGAAGTACCGCAAACAGGGTGGCTCGAAAACAACAGATATTTATTCTCTAACAGTTCTGGAGGCTCTTAGTCCAAAAGCAAAGATTTGGCCAATGAAGTAAAGGCTCTCACCAAAGCCGCTTGGTGAGAATCCTTCCTTGCCTCTTCCAGCTTCTGGTAGCCCCAGGTGTTCCTCAGCTTGTGGCAGCATCAGTCCAGTCTCTGCCTCCCTTTTACATGACATTTTCCCTGTATCCCTGTGTGCAAATTTCCCTCTTCTTATAAGGACGCCAGTCACATAGGAATAGGAGCCCACCCTACTCCAGTATGACTTCATTTTAATTACATCCGCAATGACCCTCTTTCCAAATAAGATCACATTCTGAAGTACTGGGGGTTAGGACTTTAACATATCTTTTTTGAGTGGACACAATTCAACCTATAACAAAGTGATGTCTAGGTGTTCGGAAGGTCCATGAAAATTTAGTTTGTGAGTCACCATTCCTCATGTGGGCTTCCATTCCATGTCCTTATAAGGTGTACCATTCTAAAAACTGAAAAGTTCCTAAGAAACTCATATTAAAAATTAAAAATTAAGATTAAATTTAATTATTCCAGTATCTCTATTCATATTAATGAAAAAATAGAAAAATAATAAGGACATATATACACTCAAGCTCTTTGAAAATTATAATACATAAGTTGTATTTCTATTTTTTCCTTGATGAATCAATATCACTCTTCTATGGGTGAAAAAAAATCCCTGATGCTCAGAGAGATTTCATAGTTACCAGGAAGCGGAGACAGGGGTGGTAGCTAACCTACCACTGGACTGCTCCTACTATGTGCAGTCTGCAGTGTGCAAAATGGTACAACACAAATCATATCTTTTTCAGGATGTACCTCTATTTTGAATTAAAAAGAGGATCAATAAATCAAGTGCTTGGTAATTACTTCAATTATACAAAAAAAATCTCTTTTACATTTGATACATACTCCCCTCCCCACACACACACAGATAACATAAATGGAATCATACTAAAAAATTATGCTATGACTTGTTTTTCTCATTCAATAACTCTGGAACTCTGTCACATCTACCTCATTATTTTTAATGGCTACATAGTATTCTATACAATGATTTTCCATAATTTATTTATCTGTTCTCTTGTTAGAGAAAATTTAGAGTATGTACAGTTCTCCCCTTGTACGTTCTTCTCATATACACACTTGGGTGTACCTCTCTTTGTATTCCCACAAAGGAAGAAACGAATATATATGTGTATATTAAACATACACACATGCATTCATGTGTATACAAAATTTTATGTCATTCTATGAGATTTTGGAGAGAGGAGACACTTGTGTGTTCAGTCTACCATCTTGATCCAACTTACTTTGCCCCTTTTGTTGGGTGAACATGTACGTTAGTTTTGAATTACAACCAACCCCACTGATGACTCTTAAAAGCAGGATTCTTTATGTGTATATGTAACTGTGAGTACATATGAGGGACCTTGATTGTTATTGAACCATATGCTTTTTTAGCTGAGTGTTCCTTAGTCTAAAGAAGGAACAAGGATCAATGCCTCTTACTTGAGTTTTTGATAATGTCATTACAAACAGTGACAACATTGCACCACTACAAATCTACCTCGGCACCTGTTATACACTTACATATTTTTCCATAAATGTCCTCAATAATTACTTCTCAGAAAGAGTCATTTAGCAAAAGGATACTAGTTTGGCTTTTTCCCCCATGAATTTTAGATTTGTCCCTTGCCCTACTTTCTTATTTTGTAGATGCAAAAATGACTCAAACATTTTTTGTCCTTTTTTTAAAGGAATTAGTGCATATGTTTTTGTAAAAAAAAAATCAAATGAGGAAAAACGTAAAGAAACAAAAAGTGACTTAGCTGGTTGTTGAAGACTTTCGATTTTATGTTTTTAGATGTGTCGACGACACAAAATCCAAATGGCACCAATTCTGAAATATCTGTGAGTGCAACAACCGATCTGAGATTTGCTCCAAAAAACTGTAAGTACCGAAAGGCACCATTCCATATGTGGAAGCCCTTAGAGCAGGGTCTCAAAACAGCACTAGAGAGCGTCCGGGAGGAAAGAAGTCTCAGCTCCTCAACAAGACTACACTTTCCCTCTAAGGTAGATTCTACGATCTGGGACCCCGCTGAATTCTCGGCCTTCCTCTCAGTTTTTCTCCCGAGTCCTCCCACACCCACACTCTTGGAGCTCCACAGTCACTGCCCTGATCATTTCGGACGCCAGGGAGGTTCTTACATTCCTAAACCTCATGTATTTGCTTCATGCGGAAAGAAACATTAAATAATAACTAAATTTAGGATTCTAGGAAATTACACATCTTTCTTAAACCCATGTTTCTTAAACCTCCTTCTGGTTTTTACCTTTAGCTTTAAATAGGGAAAAGAGAATGTTTCTGACTATGGCAATTTCAATACTGGGAAAAACCAGACTCAGTAATGCCTAATTATTAATAAAGCTGGCTTGACAATAATGGAATATTTTGAGCAATTTTAAATGAGACAGTGACATTTGAAGAGCATACATTACGTAGGTAAATCACTCATGGGAATCTTGCTTGAGCACAGCAAGCAACATCTTGAGTCGTTTGGGCCGAAACGTGGAAAGCCAGCTCTTAAGCGGACCAGGTACCTTAAATTCCCATAGGACATGGGTTGCTGAGGAGAGGACCCACGGAAGAGCTTGCAAAATTCTAACTTCTAGTCCATGATTCAGGCCCCCAGAGGACTGTCAAGGAAAGTTGGATTGGAATAAGAAATTCCTGCCATTTTAAATGGGGCTGTGACAGGAGGAGGCATGCTGACACAGTGGGGACGTTCCAGAGCAGCATGCCCCCAAGGAAACGGAGACCGCCGGGATAATTTTGACTAAGGATTGCTTGCTTAAGTAGAGTCCCTAAAACTCTGAAGGAAGTGGGGTAAGCCGCAGCAATCTGGACGCTTTTCTCCAGTGTCTAAGGGTTACGTAGCAGAGTTTAAGGATTCCTTACCAATTTTTCAAGTCCTGCCTGAATCATTATCAATTCCAGTAACAGATTCCTTTACCAATTCTTTCTTGTCAGCAAGATACCTATAATGGGTTTGGGGGCTCAGTCTGAATTCATTCTGCCTCTCTGTAGAACTCCTCCTGTCGTGGGGTGCCCTGTACTCCATATGGAAATTTATTGACTCCTGTATTAAGCAAAGTTAACTGAAATGGCCATCTCCCTGGGGAAAAACGGCCCTCTAGTCACGACTGTTCCCAAACACTCTCTTAATGACATACTTCCAAAGGGACGCATTATAGACTGAGATATATACTAAATTAGGCCTCAGAATCCTTGATTTGTAGTTCCTAATTTTTATATCCAAACCTCTGTTTCCAATCTACAAGCACACGCATGCAGCCTCCCTTTCTGGTGTCAAACTGACCAGCAACCAGGCTGCTCTGGACAGAGAGGATTGTTTCAAAGCCTGTGCAGGGAGCCATCTGGAGCCAATCTTCTCCTCAAATAGATCTTCCTTACCTTTAGAGGTGGCCACGTGTTTCCTGCCTTTTCTCTCTTTCACACATTATGGGCATGTGAATCCCACCTCAGCCAACCCATTATCACAAAAACAGTATTTCTTCAATACTATCTTCTTTCTCTTTCTTTATTTCAGGAAAATGTAACTCATTCTCTTTCATTTCTTCTTTCTTCTTTGTTCCATATTTAACTTTAAAATATGCATAATCAGGCTGGGCACAGTGGCTCACGTTTGTAATCCCAGCACTTTGGGAGGATGAGGCAGAAGGATTGCTTGAGTCCAGGAGTTTCAGGCCAGCCTGGGCAATATAGCAAGACCCCATCTCTACAAAATTTAAAAATTAGCCCCCAAGGCAGGAGGATCATTGAGTCCAGGAGTTTGAGACTGCTGTGAGCTATGATTGTGCCACTGCACTATGGCCTGGGTGACAGTGCAAGATTCAGTCTCTAAAACAAACAAACAATAAAGTATACCTAATCACAGATGTTTAGTCAGTATTTTTATATGCCATTAATACTTTTTCCCTTTTCCTAGATAAACTCCTCAATGCTACTGAAAAACCCACCAATGAAGAAGAAATTACTCAAGAACCCTCTCATAAAAATATTCAAAGTATTAAAATTTCTACACTGTATTCATACCTGGAGTATATCATTATATGACTTAAAAATTTAAGTTTCACTACTCTGACCATAATATAAAGTAATAACATGCTTAAAGAATTTATACTGCTACATTTTAAAGTCACTCTAAAATCCTTTAAACAGTAAATGTGTAATAAGAGTCAATTCTCAAATGTACCTGACAAGGGATAGGAAGTGATCTTTTTTAGAAATAGAATTTTATTTTAATAAAAATGAATTACACTTATATCTATATTACATACATATTTATGAATTAATATATTTATAAATATATAAAATATACTTATATATTTATAAATATAAATTTAAGCTTATATTTATATATAAATATAGTGAATATATTTTAAATATCATTTATTTTGACAATAATATAAAATTTTTACCTGCTTGAGGACAAACATATGTCTGGTTTGGTTAGAGTCAATTATTAGTATTTCCTAAGATTATTCAGGATGGGGGTTTGGGAGTGAGAGGCTACAAAATCAAAATCACCATTTCATTTTCCTGACAAGAATATTGTTCCTTATAAAATATTTGTGAAACCATAACAACCCAGGATGACTCTCCTCTAAGGTCTTGAATGAGTGATCTAATTGAAGACAATGGATACTTACCTGTCATTACATGAAACCCTATTTTCTCCAGTTCATGCAATCCAAGTATGTTTCTAATATGATTACTCTGAATTAGTTTGCATCTTTCACACTACTAAAAAAATGTATCTACTTTTTTGGTATGTTTAAAATGGAAACCTGATCATCCTGGTATCCTTCTTCTTAAATGACTAGTAATTTACTACTAGGTTTGGGGTCATGTTCAAACTTCTTAACCAAGCATTCAAGTTCAAAATGATCGGGCCACTGGGAACACTTTCCAATTTCATCTCCGGTCACATTCCCCAACTACATTCTTCACTTCAGACTACCTGAAACTCCCAGAGCCTACTGAACCTGCTCATGACTCTGAATTTGCTCATAGCTAGAATGAGTTCTTTCTTGCCTTGTTTACCTAGTAAACAATTCTTAGTCCTCTAAGCCTCTATTGGAGCATCATCTCCCTTTTGAAGGGTTTCTGGCCTTTACAAGTTGAATTAGACCCTGTGCATACTGCCTGTGCATTGTATTAATGCTTTCATTATCCTGCAACATAATCAACAAAGGCTCTTGTCTGCATCCAAAATAAAGGTGGGTTCCTTGAGCATAACTCCCGCGCCTTGTTCACTTGTATAACTTAGTGCCAACCACAGGGTCTGGAACATGGTAGCAGCTCAAAGTATAACTGCTAAATGACTAAACTAACAAATGAATGAGTGTTACTAAAGCCAATTGCCTTATTTTGTTATCCTGTTCTCTCTCTCTCTCTCTCTTTTTTTTAAAACAGAATCAACCCCAAATGTGCCTGCATTTTGGACAATGTTAGCTAAAGGTAAATCTATACAATTAGGTAGCTGGGAAAATGTTTTGGTTTTCTAAAATCTTGTGTAAGAAAGCCAAGATCAGTCTAAATACTTCTCATACAATGAGTCAATAAGTCAACATTTTGCTGCCACATGTAATAAATACATGCAAAAAAATCCAGAAAGGTAATAAAGTGTCACACATTTTCTAATCACCCCCGCAAATTTTTTATTCTCCTACAATGTTAAAATCTAGTCATTCAATTTAATTTACTTACAGTTAAAAATTTTAAATAAGGTTTTTGCCCAATAAAGTCTCTTTTTCTGTTTGGAGTACTGTGTACATAAGCATGTGGAGATACAAGTATAAGTGCAAAGTATATATCAAAACATATGCATTCATAAAAGTAATGTATATATTATAAATATATAAGCATGTTGTACAATGTAATGTACACATCATTTTCATGCATGTGTGTATAAATGTAATTTTCATGCATACATAGATGTAGATATTATAAATGTAATACACATATCACACAGACATATATGCATTATATATGTGAAATATTTACCATATTCAGTTGATCCTCATTATTTGCATATTCTGTATTTCTGTTTTGTAATTGTATTCTGTCTCATCTACTCACTAATATTTGTCACTCTGAAATCAATACTTGCAGCACCTTCTGGGTCCTTCGTGGACATGGCAGAGCTTTGAAAATTGTCATTGCCTGTCACACACATTCCCACCTTCTTTTTTCAGCTCTCATACCGTAAATGAGTGCCATTTTTGCAGTCCTTATAGAACCATGTTTTTTACATTTTTATGCTTTTTGTTGACTATTTTGCTGTTTAAAATGGCCCTCAAGTATAGTGTTAAATTACTGGTTAGTGTTCCTAAGTGCAAGAAAGCTGTGATGTGCCTTGTGGAGAAAATATATATATTAGAGAAGCTTCATTCAGGCAAGAGTTATAATGTCGTTTACTATGAGTTCAATGTTAATGAATCATCAATATATATTAAAGTATCTAAACAGAAATACACATAAAACAAGGTTATGTATTGATCAGTTGATGACTCACAGGAATCTAACCCCATATGTCCCCTAGGAGCAGCAGTTCAGGATTTGCTAATTCAGGGTTTATGGTGACTTCAGAGAATATAACTACCATGAACAATGAGGACAGACTGTACATATTATATCTACACACATAAAAACATACAATAATTTTAGCAAGTGAATGTTGTTTCCATAACACCAATTTGTTGTTTCAACAGCTATAAATGGAGCAATGGTGAGCATGGACGATAAAGATCAGTTATTCCATCCAATTCCAAGTAAGAACAAAGTACTTCAATTAATAGATACATAAATACTCACACACATTTTAGTGCCTGCATGGTGACACTATTTTCCCTCATATGGTATAGTGTATTTAAGTGGGTTATCGTGGTGGCTAACATCCTATCAGGGAGGGCACTGACTGTTCAGGAGAGTTACCGCTCTCAAGCACTCTTCTCCAGTTACATTTTGCAGGTAACTATTACCATTTTCCTGTTCTGTAGTTTTTATTCTCAAAACAAGTAAACCAAATGGAGTAGAATATATAGAATGCAATCTTTTAAAAACTATCTTTTACGGTAGTTTAGGTTTAAAGAAAAATTTAGCAGATGTAGAGTTCCCACATCTCCCCTCCTTTCCCCTACTATCAACATCTTGCATGGGTGTGGTACATTTGCTATAATTTATGAACAAATATTGATACCTTATTACTAACTGAGTCCATAGTTTACATTAGGGTTCCCTCTTTGTGTTATACAGTTCTTGGGGTTTTGAAAAATGCGCAATGTTATGTATCCACCATCACAGTATCATATACAAGTTTAACTGCCTTAAAATCCCTTTTGCCCCCACCAATTCATTCCTCTGTTCCTCTCTCCCCCGAGCCCCTGCAATCACTGACTGATCTTTTTACTATCTCTATAGTTTTGTCTTTTCCCGAATGTCATGTAGTTGGAATCATACAGTATGTAACCTCTTCAGACTGGCTGCTTTCACTTAGCAATGTGCATTTAGGATTCCTCTATGTCTTTTTGTGGCTTGATCACTCATTTCTTTATATCACTGATATTCCATTGTATGGATGTACCCCAGTTCATTCACCTATCGAAGGACATCTTGCTTGCTTCCAACTGGGGCAATTCTGAATAAAGCTGCTATAAACATTTGTTAACATAAGTTTTCAAGTGTTTTGGGAAAATACCTAGGAGCACAATTGCTGGATCGTATGGTAAGAGTATGTTTAGCTTTGTAAGAAACTATCTAACTTCCAAGGTGGTTGTACCATTTTATATTCCCACCAGCAATGAATGTGACTTCCTGTTGCTGAATACAGTTGTCATTAATGGATTAATTCTATTTATAAAAGAATTTATCTGAATAGAAAATTTCATGACAAAGCAATATGTTCATTTCCCCCCAAACCTTTGTCCTACAAATAAATGACTGAACATAGCATCTGATGATACAGCTAAGACCTGTTTCCTCAGCTATAAATTGGATTATTTGACAAGTGTAGCCATTTGCCTTGTAGTGCTTCAAGAAACTGGAGTGATTCTTCTTTGTTTAGAAAAGTTATATATAGGAATGATGAATGCTGGGTCATTTTAGAAATACTTTGTCATTTCTCTTATTTAATAGTTAAGTGATTAAATTGAGCTTAATTGATTTTGTTGTTTGTCGAGCACATACTACATGCCAAGTGCTTTACATACATTATGTCAGTCCTCACAGCAACTCCATGAAGTTGGTGTTATCTCCATTTTACAGATGAGCAAACTGAGGTTTAGAGAGAAAACCTGTCCAATCTTGTAATTAGCTTTTCTGTAACTTCCAGTGATTAGGAATTCCAAACCCTTCTCTAGTTCTGATATCAACTTGATAAATGAAATGTACTATGAGCACACCTCTTTATAAAAAACACTTTCAGGTGGTGGAATAGCAATTCAGGAGCCCAGCCCATTTTAACATAATTTATGTCCAAAATAACTAGCCTCAAAGCCATAAAACAGTCATTGACACCTGTATACAACTGTATACATTGTACTGTACTTGGTCTGAGGCCACACTTTGACAATTACAATTTTTAAAAATCAGAGCATACAGACATGACAGTTTGTCATTGCTTATTACCTAAACATCATTACCTAGAAAATAGTTAAAAAAACAAAAAACAAAAAACGACTTTGGAACTTTTGGGTTGGTGGGGGGAAGCTGGGGAGAAAGGAAACAAATGACAACATGGTCATTTAAATTCATAGTTATATAATGTTTATTAAATCAGATGTATGTTCAGGGAAATGTAAAATTTGGCAGTTAAGATATATCTTCACTAATAGATTTAGTAAAAAGTCTTGATATCTCTGAATCCAGATATAATTTAACTTATTTTAGAAAGTAAAATAAGTTGTTTCCATTTCACTTTGTAATGTCTAGTGTACTAGGTTTAATCTTCTCAGTAATAAAGTGGCAAACAAAGCTCTGAAGCTTCGTAGAGAAAGCATTCCGTACCCTACCCTTTTACCTTCAAAGAAAAGTCAGTACATGTCCCAACAGTAGAACACGCACCTTTCCCTTCTGAAGGACTAGTTCCTTGTGTGTAAGTCAATCGTTTTTAATAACGATCCCTTCAGAGATGATAGATTATTGAAATTGGTTTCTAGTAAAGTCAGGGAGGAAGACTGCTACGTACACATTTTGACATCTGGTAACCTGAGTTTGGAACCACTCATTCTGTGCCATGGGCAAATTCATAAACTTCTGTGACCCTGTAAAATGGAGCTAAGGACAGCTCCACCAGGATTGCTGTTAGGTTAAAGGAAAAGTTAAGAGTACTTGACCATAGGGAGTAGCTTTCTCCTTTGCATTGCCTGGGGTGGGGGGAGTGAGCAGTGAATATTCCACATGCTGGAGGGCTTCTCTCCACTTGCTTTGCAATCCTTACTCCTCAGAGAAAAACACAGAGCACACTATTTTCCATTGTATTTTCTTTCTTTCCTCTCAGAATCTGATTTGAACACTACAACCCCAATCAAGGGGCCAGAGCTGGAGGACCTTAAGATCAAACTAATGCTGGGCATCTCGTTGATGACCTTCATCCTTTTTGTGGTCCTCTGCGCATTCTGTGCTGCCACACTGTACAAACTGAAGCAGCTCAGGTAAGTCTGCAGACCTCTGCAGTCTCCATAACTAATGCATGATGCCAAACTCTTCCCCTCCTCTCTCAAGTAGATTGTTAGAAAAATGTGACAAAATTTATCTATGAGGTATTCAGTTTGACTCCATTTCCTCTACTCAGAAGGATCATGGGACTGTCTCTCAGGGAACATCTTACTTGAACTTTTCCCCAATATTTTATTTTATTTTTCAGTTTTTATTTTGATTTTTAATGTTTTCTATTTAATTAATTTATTTTTATTTCAGAATATTATGGGGGTACAAATGTTTTGGCCACATGGATTGTTTTTGTACTGCTTGTGTCAAAGTTATAAGTGTGCCCACCACCCAGATAGTGCGCATTGTACCCATTAGGTGTGATTTCAACTATCCCCTCCTCTCCCCTCCGACCTGCATGATTTCCATTGAGTTTTACTTCCATCTGTGCACGTAAGCGCTGATCAGTTACTTCCAATTTATAGTACATGTAGTGTTTGTTTTGCCATTCTTGTGATACTTAGGAGAATGGTCTCCAATTCCATCCAGAGTGTTGCGAAAGGTATTAATTCATTTTTATGGCTGAGTAGTACTCCATGGTATACATATGCCACATGTTATTAATCCTCTCATGAATTGATGGGCACTTGGGTTGATTTCACATCTTTGCAATTGTGAATTGTACTGCAATAAACATTCTAGCACAAGTGTCCTTTTGACAATCTGACTTTTTTTCCTTTGGGTCAATACCCAACAGTGGGATTCCTGGATCAAACAGTAGGTCTACTTTCAGTTCTTTAAGGAATCTCCATACTATTTTCCATAGAGATTGCACTAGTTTGCAGTCCCACCAATGTTGTGTAAGTATTCCTTTCTCACCATATCCATGCAAACATCTATTGTTTTGGGACTTCTTGATAAAAGCCATTCTCACTGGGGTTAGGTTATATCTCATTGTGCTTTTGACTTGCATTTCTGTGATGATTAGTGATGTTGAGCGTTTTTTCATGTTTATTGGCCATTAGTTTGTCTTCTTTTGAGAAGCTTCTGTTCATGTCTTTTGCCTACTTTTTAATGGGGTTGTTTGATTTTTTTCTTGCTGATTTGCTTGAGTTCTTTGTAGACTCTCGTTATTATTCCTCTATGGGATGTATAACATGTTTGTATTTTCTCCCATTCTGTAGGTTGAGCTGTTGATTGTTTCCTTGGCTGTGCAGAAGCTTGTTAATTTAATCATGGGACTGTCTCTCCAGGAACATCTTACTTGAACTTTTCCCCAATATTTTAGATAGTCATCTAGAGACAGAAATAACCCTAGTCAATTGGAAAGGATGTAAAGACTGTAGATAGGCTTCTTCTTTTTTTCTTTTTTTCCCTGACAGCCTTGGAGCAAAAGGACTATATATTCTGTTCTAAATAGCACATCTGCTCAGCATCTAACATTTTTCATTCAAGCAAGCCTTGGGACCTTCCAAAAACAGCAAATCTCTGTCACATTTACACCTTGAGTCCTATCCATTAGCTCTTATAAAAATATTAAATTCAATTCTGATATTAAATTCAATATTAAATCCTGATATTAAATTCAAATATTAAATTCAATATCAGATTCAATTCAAGCCTGATGAGGGGATTATTTAAAAATTACTTAAAAATAACAGACTACTTTTAAAAATCCTAACAGAATTGCTTAATGTTCACAATTATCATTAATTCCATTCTTTTGATTGTAGTGTTTTTGATGAATGGTATATTTCTCTGGTCCATTAAAACTGTATTCTTACCCTAGGTATTTATTCCCCCTAATTTAATTTCATTGTGCATGTTTCTTATTAAAATTTTATTAAGACAACTTTTATTGTTTTTTAGTAAACTCATTTCAAATCCTAGTCTTGAAATTTGAAGCATGCTTCATTCAAACAAGTATTAAATATAACAAAATCATAATTAAATAAAAAGTATATATCATTTATATGTTACTAAGTAACTAATACATTAGACAGAATTTGTATATTTTAATTTTGTGAATGCTTTTCTAAGTTGAATAACAAATGTATATAATTAAAACCACTTCTTGATATATGTTCTTTTCTTTTTCAGTTATAAAAGTTGTAATAGTCAATACTACTCCGTCAACCCAGAGCTGGCCACTATATCTTACTTTCATCCATCAGAAGGTGTATCAGATACATCTTTTTCTGAGAGTGCAGAGAGCAGCACATTTTGGGGCAATATTTCTTCAGATATGAGAAACTCAGGCACAAGAACATCAAAATCTAAAACTATGACTGACATGATTTCCACAGGCTCAGAAGATACAGGCGTAAATGATGAGTTACTGAACTATGAGGAAACCAATGCTGAGGAATAGAGAACTTTAATTCTTTTGTCATAAAACTTTCTTCGTGTCTCATATTAATGTCATGATTTTGAAACTCTGTTCAGACATTTAAATATTCTTGAAAGAAGGATACATTCAATAAAAATTATCTTGGTTATAAAAATTTAATGGAAAAAATACAGGAAATAATTTAAGATATAGAAAACTCGTCAAGTAAAAACAATCCCGGAGAGTGACTTCTGGAAGGTATTCATTCTAGGCAATTCTCTTTTCAATGAGGAGATTTAGATATTTACCTTCCCTGGGGGGATTCTGAGGACTTTCCGGTCATTCACTACTACCTATGCACTCCACCACTGGTGCCACCAAAGCAAAAAGAACACACCTATTCATGTTTTATTGGCAAACAGTTGTGCCATCAAGAGATGAAACAAAATTAGTGGTAGAAACTCCTGGCATTCTTGAGTTAAAAGTCATCAGGGCTGCTCTCACAGTACAAACAGTAAGAATAAAAGATATTTTTCCATTTCTAAAGAATCCATAATCATTTGAGATAACATGATGTTCCACAAGAAAGAGGGGATCCCAGCAGGTAATTTCCTAGAGGGGTACTCACTGAACTTGAATCTCTTAGAGCTGAAGCATCTTTTTCTCTTCCCCCAGGCATTTGGGATCATTATGTTCTATCTGGAGAGAAGCAAAGCATCTCAAAGACTAATTCAAGTTTATTAGTGACTTTTGAGATTATCCATGCTGAGAGTATTTCAATTTACAAAGAAGACAAATGGACTAGGGATAACGTTTCCCTTTTGGAAATAAGTTTCAAATGGAAGGATTTTAGGGATATGCGTCATGTCTTGTGCGGCCGCGTGTGGATGTGGGGAGGAGAACTCAGGGCAGGTTTCATTGTCCTCCTCAGGGTTTGCCATAACAATAGCTTCCATTTACTGAGGGCCTACTTTATGCTAGGCACTTTATTACATTGCATCACATTGAATTCTAATTCAACTATCCTACGAAAGGTGAGTTTATTTTACAGATAAAAAAATGAAAACTCAGGTAAGTTTGCCTAAGATCACTTGCTAGAGAGGGACAACACTACAGTGTGCTTCCAAACTGAGGTTCTTTCCATAATCCACGAAGGTGAACGAATAGTCAAACTTACAACAAATGTCAAAGGACTTTAGAAGCAAAATAGGTCCTATATCCAAGAGGCATGAGGTTCTGTAACTCAGGTGTTGGGCTTAGGTCTCTATGATCTTTCTTCCCCATGGAGAATAGACACATACTTTACTCCCACTTGCCACTTCCCCTGCTATCTCTTCTCCAGCTCCTTCACTCCCCATTTTCTACCCAGACGCCAGCCTGGGTCTAACTCATCATTGGTTGGGAAAGCTACGAAGCTCCGCCTTTGATTGGTAATGGACTATATAAGATGGTACCCTGGAGGGACAAGAGTTAGCAGAACAGGTGCGCTCGCCTTGGCCTCATCTCGGCCAATAGTGCACACAGTTTCTGAGCCAGTGGGGGCGGCCGTGAGCAGCAGTCCACGCTACCCTCTGCAGGTTACTTTTGCCATTTTCCATGCCCTTTTGACAGGTGCAGGGGTTGCTGCCAGCGTTTGTACTGCCAGTTCAGGCACCCGGAGATCTGCTGGGAACAGAGTGAGGCAGGTGGTTGCAGCTGCATGGAGGTG
The DNA here is from genome assembly GCA_004363605.1 of Indri indri. Lineage (NCBI taxonomy): Eukaryota > Metazoa > Chordata > Mammalia > Primates > Indriidae > Indri > Indri indri. The sequence goes on along the minus strand of RJWJ010003072.1, from coordinate 75,799 downwards.
CTCCAGGTGCAAAGGAGTCATGTTGAGTCCGTGGGTGAGAAAGGATTGCGCAAAGAGTGCCAGGTGGACTTGGGAAGAGGTTGAGGACCAACTATTCCCACGTTTTCCCTCCACCCAACCTTGGCAGATGCCAAGAATTTTCTTGATTGGAAATAGGTGTAAGAGTCACTTTTGACTCATATACCTGTCTCCACTACTAAAGGAAGCATTGCAGAGAAAGAAAGTTGAGTATAGAATTACTCTGGCTAAGATGTCGAAAATGGCCAAAAGAGATACGTTATTAACTATATTTTTCAAAATGTGCTTCTCGTCCGCAAGACGGTCGGCATAGTTTGTAGATAACATTGTAAGTGCAGTCAAGGTATGGTGAGGGAGCTGAAAGTGTGGGCAGGGAGTGTACATAAAGAATATCAGATAGTCCTCACTGGTGTCCTGGTCTGGAAGTGGTGGGAGGGTCTTCTCATTTGTCCACCGCTGACCCCAATGCCATCGCTAGCTAAACCTGCATTTCCTGAACAGGTGTTCTGGATCTCTGACTTGTTTCCCCCTAAAGGGCATTAAAAAACCAATTCCTTTCTAGCCTATCAGTCTCCCCTCACTTCTGAAATGTCTTCTTGTTTTCTTCCCTAGCCCCTCAAGAGGGACGTTAATTTAAATTCTGTTCTCCCATCCCTAGAGTTGTATTTCGCAGCTTTGTGTTTTCCTCCGCCTTAACTGCTTAAGGTGCTTACGGTCAGTTCCTACAGGCTGGCCGTGATGAGAGAACCGCCAGCACTTGCGCTAGAACTAGGAAGCAAGTTGCTCTGAGTCCTCAAGTGTAAGTCTTCCCAGCATCCACGCGCCCAGGATCAGCCTGAAGTTCTGTGCCCCATGATCTCTTTCTTCGTCCCTCCCGCGGCAAGTATGTCCTGAGATATGCCAAAAAGTGAGGGTGCTACGGGGATGCTGTTTGGGGACGTTTTCCGCAGGCCTTTCGGGTGCTCTGCAGTTCCTGAAACCCTGGGTTTGGGAGGAGGGTCCTAGCGATGCTGGGGAAGACGCTTGGCATGGGCTGCAGGCCTGAGAGCATCGCGTCCTCCCCTACAGAAGAGGGGGCGCGCGCGAGCAACCAGAGAGACTCCAGGCGCCTGCAGCGCTCCGCGTGGGTGTGTGCACAGCCCACATCCGGGTGGAGCCAAAGTCACGAGGCCAGCGAGCGGGGACGAGGGGCTTGTGGGGGCCTCGTGAGGACCTTGCAAGGACAGGTAAATGCCAGCTCCTGGGACCGCGAGACCCTAAAAAGGCGTGTAGAACGGTGTGCACAAGGCTTGCTGGTTGAAAGAGGCACGTGCGTGGTCTCGTCCTCTCCCTGTTGCCCATCCCCCAATTGGAATTATCGTAAGGGGCTTCCTGTGCTTTCGTGAAAGGTGGGGGGGTGGGACCCCGGTGGAAGAGGTAGGCTGGGAAATGGAAGCCGGGCCTTGGTTAATTGTGGTGGAGGCAAGGAGTAATTGCCAATCAAAAGGAGCTGTTCCCTATCACCTCTAGCCCGAGGAAAGATTAAGTGTGCCCTCAAACTTCAAAATTAGCCCTCCGATCTAGCTTCTGGTGCAGTAACAAAATTTAAACTGCTTGTAACATGGAAGGAAAGTATAATCACTTTTTTTTTTCAGTAGTGCCCGCAAAGCACTGTTTAACAGCTCTTCCCGAATCCTGGCAACCAAATAAAACCCAGCTTGTGCCAAAATGCACTTTCTGGCTGGTTATGCAGAGTGAACTGCCCTTTCCACATTTATTTAAAGTGAAAAATTAGACCCAGGCATTTATTTTTGGATCTAAAATAATTCTCATTCTTGTTCCTGAACCTCTTCTCCTCCCTCAAGATGTCACATTCCAAATGTATTGTTTTGGATTTCAGTTAATTTCTTAATAGGAAATGAATGGTAAATTGAAAGGCTATTGAGCCACGAGGAAGTTTATTGTGTAAAGAGGAAGCGTTAGTATGATCAAAACATGTAGGTTATATAAAATTCAGAGTTTTAAAAAGCATAATATGGACCACATATGAAATCTCTTGTTTGGGAGAAGGGAGAAGTATATGAATTATCCTGTAATTGATACAGGAAAGTATATCTTGGGAAGAGGGACAAGGCTGTGATTGCCCCTAGTAATTCCAGAAGGAGTTGCCAGGGTGTCGTGGACAGCCATTACTTCAGGTCTTATCACTATCCTGGGTTTGCTCGAGAGTGTGGATCAGGCTGCTCTGGAGTTTAGTTTGTCGAGTCTTAGATTTTTATAGTTGTTGGAGGGGTATTTTATCTTGTGTTCAAAGTATTCTATAGACATCAAGGACCTTAATGAGAATGTTCAGACCCACTAAATGAAGAAAAGACAATTTAAAGAATTACTTTAACTTTCTTGGGGACAGAGGAAATGTACCAGTGAGAATGAGACTATGTACAGTTCTGTGTAAGTGGCATTCAGCTATTTGAACCATTTCCAAATTGCCACTGGTGGTAAAGTGGGTGGTTTATATCCAAACTGTGTCATGTTTAACACTGTTTAATAATTATGCGTAGACCAGGCCTGTCCCACCGATGCATAGTCACTGTAGTAGTAAGGCATGAATGTGCTTCAGTGATAGGAGTGAGTGAGACATTTGACAGACAGACAGTGACAGTCGTTGACTTCTCATTCTCCTTCTAGAACTGATCACTTAGTAAAGCATCCCTTGTGTTTAAGGCTGGGTTTGTAAGAGTTAATGTCCTTCTGACAGGAAGCTTCTTGTCCAGGAAATTCTGGAATCTACATTTCGTATTAACTGATTTTAAAGATAAAACAATACTCATTATCCATTGACAGCACTAGGTACATCTATGGAAGAACTGGAAAGAATTAACAGAAAAATTGAGTCAGTCAAGACTGAGGTTGAAGAAGGGCAGAACAGGCTCTCTACATTTACTTCAGCACTTGGAGAACTAACTCAAAGCCCTATGGCCTCCTCAAATGACACAAATGTGAGGGAAGATTTTCCTGAAAATAGCCTGCTCCCAAAGGAAAAGCAGAATGACCCATCAACGAACAAAGACAGTGAGCCTAGGAAGTATGTGATAGACCACAGATGTCCAGCAACTGATCTCGAATATGATCCTTTGCTCAATTATTCTGCAGAGCTGCTTGGGGCATCTAAAGCAAAGCTAGATGACACCGATCAACAGCAGTTCTGCCACTTGAAAAAGTCTGTGGGTGAAGATTGCAGCACGGCCCTGGAGAGCCAAAGACCTTATGTTTCACCAATAAGAATCAAAATAAATCTTCAAGAATCTGATGAAGATGATCTTGTAATAGATGTACCTCCAGTCATGCCTACTTCTAAGAAATCTAGACTATTTAGAGGCTTCAAACAGCGTCATAAGGATAAAAGGATACATACCATGCCCCTGGAGAAGAGAAATCTTCAAATTAGTGGCACAGAAGAGGAAAAAATAGGTAAAACCCAAATAACCACACAAATAGATGGTGACGATAACGAATTAGAACCACCTCCATTGCTCATGAATACATCACAGGACACTAAAAGTAATGTAAACTTGTATCGTGTTAAAACCCACGTATCTAAGATGGGAAGCTTTGGGGATGAGAAAAAGCGTGACTCTATTTCAGAAGAAGGTGTATGTTGTGTACCTCTCAGTGACAAAGAAATACTGAAAGAAAGTGATAATGAAAGTTATTCAAAGAGCAAAAAGCATGTAAAAACAATCTATGATACTCAAAAAAAAGAAACAGAATCTTGGCATTCCCCAAGTCAGCCCCCAATTTTTTATTCAGATGAGCTTGTAAAAGACAATGTGCTGAGAATGCAAGGTAACAGTAAGGAATTCACTGCTTTTGAAGACAGCAAATTAGCTGACTTTGATGCTGATAAGGGGCTTACTGAGGAAGACACCCCCTCTGATTCTGATGACATTATGAAGGAATGTCTTTGCATTTTCAATGAGTTCACTGAAAGTGAAGCTCATAAGAAAGAGACTGTTAAGCAGGTTGGTGGGCTTTTTTTCCTTTATCCTTCTTTTCCTAAATCTAAGGAAGTTTCCCTTAAATACATATTCTGAATTCTAAGTGTAGATATTCTAAATTCTATAGAACATAGAATATATATTCTAATAGTTTTGAGCAACAATATGTTGGAATGAAAAGATAGAAGCCTTGATAATTGGCCAGCCAGAGCATATTGCAGAGCTGGCAGTTTCCAGAAGTCATAGTATTACATACAGTGACTTATAGTTGATTTATAGTATAGTCCTATATACTAGTAGTAACTTATAGCTGATTTCCCAAATTAGAGGATTCTTTTATGTGTGAAATTATCCACATTTACTGTTTTTGTGAATTTTTTCTTAATAACTTTCCTATGTTTTGCTGTTTAGATTCATGTGGCTTTTCAAGAAACATGCTGAATTTGCCTTTACTATGCTGAAGTTGGATAATTCTTATCTTTTTCCCACTAGGCTTCAGGAAAGCAAGATATGTTGTATTACAAAAACACTTCTGGACCAAAAAAGAGAATTGCACGCACTGCCAGATTTGATGTGAGTCATGTAGTTACTTATTTCCATCTGGCACAAAACCTGGTGAAGTGCATGCATACCTTGTCATTTCCAGCTTTAAGATATTCTAGTCCTCCTTATTATCTTGTCATCCACCAGGGGGCACGAGTGGGCAGTGAGTAAATTGATTATGACTTGCGCACTTTTTCCATGTCCTTCATTTCTCCCTGTTATCTAACATTTTCATTAAAAGCAGGTATATTGTCATTGCATAGGCTTTTAACTATCAGTTGACAAAGTCAGTCCTCACTGTTCAGTGTGTCAGCTCTCATGCTATAAACAGATGTCCTTGTGTAGTCAATTTGGTGCTGTGTTTTTTGCATTTTTGTGCTTTTCGTTGGTGATTTCATGCTGCAAATGGCCCTGCAGTATAGAGCTGTCTAGTGTTCCTAAGTGCAAAAAGGCTGTGATGTGTCTTACAGATAAAATGTGTTAGATAAGCTTTGTTCAGGCATGAGTGATAGCGCTGTTGGCCACGAGTGTATAAATAAGATGTCTTTAAACATGACACACATATAAAACAAGATGATATATTGATTGACAAAAATGTTCTGACCAGATGCTAACCCAAACCTAACCCTGTATTTATTTGCCCTAGGAGTGTATTTGCTAATTCAGTGTTTGTGGTGACTTTATAGAGTATAACTACCGCACATAACAAGAATCAGCTGTAGTTTTTCAAAGTAATTTGAACCTCTTGTAATGTATATTGTAAATACTGACGTTCTTTTATGGCACATAAAGACATGGAAGCAGCACAGCGACTAGTATTCCTTTAACACTTTTGTGTTAAAAAGTGATATTTAACACAAACTTTAATTCTCTGCTCCAGTCTCTGAATTATTTGTACTTGTGCATACTGATGGCAGAACTTTCTGCATGGCATTAAAAATTTATGCTTCCAAGTCACAAATAAAAATCTGAATTCCAGTTCTTTACATAGTTGGATGTCTTTGGGCAAGTTAATTCATTTTTCTGAGCTTTATTTTCTTCTCTGTGAAGGAAATATTGAGTGCCTATCTTAGAATCAAATTTATAGGTACTTAATAAACAGGTTGCCTTCCCCCTTCTCTCTTTCTTATAAAGTAAGATTTTTGGAGGCTAATATTATTTCCCTTTAATTGCAAATGCTGTTTGTTTATAGTTTTTATTTGATTGTGCTATATAACTCCCCTTTTCAATTCTTATATATAAATAATTGTTTCAATAATTACTTTCTTAAACTCTCACAAATTGAAGTAACTGGACAAAAGAAGATATAGAATTTTAAGATTTTTAAAGCATGTTGCCATATTGCCTTCCAGAAATGTGGTGACAATTTCCAGTCCTGCTCAGTGTTTCAGAGTTCTCGTCTCACAAATCCTTACCCAAAGTGGGCATTGCAATTTTTTTTTTTTAACCTGCAGATCTGGGTGAAATTCTATTGCCTTATTTTATATTATATTTCTTTGATAACTCGTGAAGCTGAACATTCTTTCATGTGTTTCATTGTCTTATAATAAAGGCTGCTGTGGAAACTCCTGATGCCTACCTGCTATTTCTCCCTTAATGAGTCACCTGATACTTTGGTCTGGTTACCCAAAGGATTCTTTCTTTTAATTTCAAAACCTAATAACTTTAGTAGGATTTGTCTGATTATTAGCTATTTGATTATCGTTTTTACCTGTGAAGTGTCATTTTCATATGAGATTTAATTTTTTAGTTCAAGAAAATTTTCTTAAATGGCGTTTCAGTAGTCGTTAAAGTTTATTGTTTAATTGCAAATGAACACCTCAATTACATACGTATTGGATTATAGGTGGTATTATGAATGTAGTCAATTTACTGTGTGGTTGGCTTTAAGGCCTCCAAATCTGTATTACAGAAGAAAGGTGAAATTATCAATCTTGTCAATTTTTAAAAATCATTTTCTTTTGTTTTATGTTAATGCCCTATAGGTTCCAACCAGTAAAGAGATCATTAGCTCATGGAAGGGACCAGTTCCACCACTAATTAGCCACACTGGAATCATTCGGGCCCAGCAACAGGCAGCACAGATAAAAGCTGCCATAAAGAGTGGGCAGGCTTTCATTGCTGCCACTTCAGAACAGAAAAAAAATGAATCTACGTGTCCAGCCTCTCAGACCCAAAGGAAAGGTATGGGAAAATCTTTTTTTTTTTTAAATCACTATTTAAGAAATGGGATTTTACTTTATTTTTTAAAATAAAGTTCATATATTACCAATTATAGTTGAGTTGATGGCACAGCTTTACATGAAATAATATGGTTATTCATGCTATTTAAGTATTTTATGTTTATCTCTAAATGGTATGCAATAGATGGTAGTATCTTGCAAGCATTCTTACATGGAGCAAATTGCTTTAGAAATTATCTAAACTTGTTCTTCTGAGTTATACTGGAGTTGGTTATTGAGATTTTTTGTGTGTGTTCGAATTTTGTTTTCCTTAAGAAACGTATGCATATTTCAAACCTGTGAAGGAAGTAATGTAAAATTTTGAATTAATGATTAAAATCTAATTATCTGAGGTTAATGTCATTAAAATTTACCTTTTCTTTTTTTTCTTGTTCATTAAAACGTCTTAGAAAATTCACTCACATCAAACAGCCTTCATCTGGATGTAGCTCTTTCAAGTGAAAACTCAACTGCAAAACCAAGCAGATCACACATTCCTGTGAAAAGTATTGCTTCTCTTTCTGTAAAGGTATTATAAACTAAGTCTGAATACCAGAATTTCATTTCAGCATATCCTACTTACATCTAGAGCCCCTGGAAGAATGCCTGTATTTTTCTTTCTGAAGATCTCTAATTCAGATAAATGCCAGACCCATTAGAGAGAAATTAAGGTTGCTGTTAAATATAGTTATTTTCATTATGTGGTGTGATTTGTATCTGTCACTTTTAGATATTTGTTTATCCTATCCTTGGAAATATTAGGCCTTTTTTAAACCTAAAGCATCTGTGGCTTTGATTAATTTAAACCTTATCTTAACTTTTATTCAAAGGAAAGTTTCACATTGGAATCTATCTGTCAAGCTACGTCCAGTGAGGGGGTGTATGCGTGTGCATGTATATGAGAGAGAGGTGGAGAGACACATCTTTAGTAAACCATACCGTCAGTGATATGATAGTGCAACCTTAAGTCATTTTCCTTCTACTTGTGGCAGTGATTTCCCCCCAGTTTTCCAAGTATTCTGTAGCAGAAAACAAGCTGCCAGTTTTAAGGTTTTCTTCCTTCCTAAAAATGTCTTTACGCTACATGGGAACAACTACTGACAAGTGTAACATTGACTTTTTTTTCTCGAAGAGGAAGCAGATTGACTCATTTTAGAATTCTCATAGTTTTTATAAGTCCTTCAAAACAAATGCTAACATTGTTTATAGCTGGAATCATTTTAATATTGAATGTACACAAGTCCTTTATAAATTTTAAGTCCAAGGATTTTTCTTAATGATGTGGTATCTGAAAGACATTGGGACCTATGTGTAAATATAGTGAACTACAGACTTTGCTCTATGTGGATCAGAGGACTGGGTGTGGAAGCAATAGTGCGGTTAGACGACTAACCAGCCACGAAGGTGTACATACACTGGGCAGTCTCACTACTCCCTGTTGTAAACGTAGGTATTTTTATACCTTCTATTTATTCTCCCTTTAATGAACCTGAAACTTGAAATACTTTTCAATTTAATTTTGATGTAGAACTTACCTAAGATAGTTTTAGTGTCTTTCATATACTTAGTAGAAATATTAAACAGAAACACATGTTCTTGTTCTCTCTAATCAATAATTCTATATTTAACAAGATGCCAAAATTCAAGGTGGCTCACCGAAAGAGGGCTTCAGTAACGTCAGAATCTTCACCCAAAGTACCCGATGAAGTAAGGGAACGCTATGTCAACCTCTTTGCTAAGAAGTATTTGAAAGTTTGTAAAACAGAGGAGGAGGCTCTTAACAAGGTCAGTATTGTATAATGTAATTTATCTGCAGGCATACTCCCACAAACTTAGTATACATTGAATAAAAAACTCATGGCCCACAATTAGCAAATAACTTTATTTATTTTCTCTCCATTACTTTTTCAAAACCAGGCTGTGGGACTGGTTCTTTCTTCCCTTTTTGATGACTTTTTTAGTCTTCTTAGGTTATAAAAAGTCCCCTGGCTACTTCTAGTGATAAAAATGGTTTTAGTCCCATGACTTTTATGTAAAGGCCAGTAGTATATTAATCTGAGTAGTGTCTGCTGCCCTTCAGATGGGGCATGTACTGTCTAATGAGCTGTAGTCTCCACCACTCCCTATTACACACCTACTTACGCTTGTTTATGGGCCATGCCTGGTCTCTCGGAAGCACTTGTGTTTGCAACCTCTAGTCAAGTCCTTTTTTCCAAACTGAAACCTTTCAAATAAGTGGCAGTACCTCTTGTCCCCTATCCCCATGCATATCTTCAAGAACCCATGTAGATGACTATTTAATAGGGAGTGGTGGGGACTGTGGCTCACCAGATAGACTACATCCCATTTAAAGGGGGATAGACACCACACAGCTCCATCTGATTTTTGCAATTTGGAAATTCAAGTCCAATATTTACAGATTTCTAATCTTTCAAGAATTTTTATGTTAAAAATCTTCATTTGAAACACTGTTAGACAAACACATGTCTGAACATTAGATTTGGGCTCTATGCTGCTATTCTCCTGACTGAGGCTAATTCAGCTTGCTCTAGGGGTTATAAAAAGAACCACGGGTGGATGAAACAAGAGACAGATTTCAGGTCACCATGCTGAAATTGACAGATTTCAGCCCTTTGTAACTGATATGCTATCCATAAAACAGCTGCTTTACAAAGCAGTGAGCTACCAATTGCTAGAAATATTTGGAATATAAGCTATGTTATCATCACAACGGGATTCCTACACTAAGAGCGAGGAAGGACTAACTGAAGGATTTTTTTTGTTAACAGCTTTATTGACATATTCATATACCCTTCAATTCACTCGTTTAACATATACAATTCAGTGACTTTTTGTATATTCAAAGTTGTGTGACCACCACCACAATCAATTTTGAAACATTTCTATCACCCCCCAAAACAATCCCTGTATCCTCTAGCTGTGACCTTCCCTATGCCCTGCATCCTAGGTAACCACTAATGTATTAATTCTTTCTTCCTTTATAGATTTGCTTATTCTGACATTTCATAAAAATGGGATCATATTATATGTGGTTCATTCATGACTGTCCTAATGTTTTCACTTAGCATAATGTTTTCAAGGGTTATCCAGGTTGTAGCATGTATCACTACTCCATTTCTTTTTATTAACAAATAATATCATTTTATGAATATACACATTTTATCCATTCATCAGCTGATGGACATTTGTGTTGTTTCTCCTTTTTAGTTGCTGTGAATAATGTTGTTGTGAACATTTGTGTACAAGTTTTTGTGTGGACGTAGGGTTTCATTTCCCTGAGCATATAAGTAGGAGTGGGATTACTAGGTCATATACTAACCTATGTTTAGCTTTTTGAGGAACCACCAAATTGTTTTCTAAGGTGGCTGCATCATTTTGCATTTCATCAGCAATGTATGAGGATTCTAATTTCTCTACATCCTCAACAAGACTTATTGTCTGTCTTTTTGCTTATCGCTATCTTAGTAGGTATGAAATGGTATCTCATTGTGGTTTTGATTTGCAATTCCCTAATGACTAATGATGTTGAACATATTTTCATGTGGTTATTGGCCATTTGTACATCTTCTTTGGAGTAATGTCTATTTAAATCTTTTGCCCATTTTTCGAGTTGTCATTTTATTGTTGAACGGTAAGAGTTCTTTATATATTCTGGATACAGGTCTCTTAGCAGATATAAACATTTGAAAAATTTTTCTGTGGATTGTCTTCTTTCATGATGGTATCATTTGCAGTGCAAGGGTTTTCATGTTGATATATTTCATTTTATCTATTTTTCCTTTATTTGTGTTTTTGGTGACATATCTAAGAAACAAAGGTCACAAAGATTTATTTCTGTTTTTTTCTAAGCATTTAATAGTTTTAGCTCTTACATTTACGTATATGATCTATTTCGAATTGGTTTTTTAATAAGGTATGAGGTAGGGAGTCTAACTTCATTCTTTTGAATGTGGATATCCAGCTGTCATAGCATTTGTTGAAAAGACTATTCTTTCCTCCATTTGTCTTGTCTCCTTTGTCAGTTGACCTTAAATATAAGTGTAAATGATCATAAATTCTGGACTCTAAGTTTTATTCCATTGATCTATCTATCCTTTTACCAGTACTACCCAGTCTTAATTACTCTAGTTTTGTAGTAATATTGAAATTAGACATGTAAAGCCTCTAAAATTGTTCTTTGTTTTCAAGACTATTTTGGTTATTTCTATGTGGATCAGGTTGTTGCTTTATGCAAAAATATATACAGTTAGGATTTTGATAGGAATTGCATTGAAGCTGTAGATCAATCAGTAGAGTATTGCCATCTTAATATCAAGTTTTGTAAACCATGAACATGGGATGTCTTTCTATTTATTTAGATCTTCTTTAATTTCTTTCAATAGTGTTTTGTAGTTCAAAACAAAATCCAGAGTACAAGCCTTGAACTTCTTTTGTCAAATTTGTGCCGATATATTATAATCTTTAATGCTATTGTAAATGGAATCATTTTTATAATTTTATTTTCAGGTTCATTTCTAGGTATAAAAATACAATTGATTTTTATGTTGTATCTTTAAAACTTACTGAACTTGTTTATTCTAATAGTTTTTAGTGAATTTTTAGGAATTTTCTATGAATAAGATTATGTCATCTGCAAATAGAGATAGTTTTACTACTTTCTTTTTAATCTGGATACTTTTTATTTCATTTTCTTGTCTAAGTTTCCCAGCTTGAACTGCCAATAAAATATTGTGGTAAGAAGCAGCATCCTTGTCATATTCTTCATCTTCGGTGAAAAGCTTTAGATTTTTCTCCATTAAGTACAATGATAACTGTGGGGTTTTGAACATGTCTTTTTTGTTTGTTTTTTGTTTGTTTTTATTTATTTATTTATTTTTTTGTTAGGCTGCAGAGATTTTATTCTGGGGTTATGGATACTGTTTGCTTTTTATTTTTTTATTTTTATTTTTTATTTCAGCATATTATGGAGGTACAAATGTTTAGGTTATGTATTATTGCCCTTGCCCCACCTGAGTCAAAGCTTCAAGTGTGTCCATCCCCCAGACAGTGCACACTGCACCCATTAGGGGTGTGTGTGTGTGTATATATATATATAGGGTATATAGGGTATATATGTGTGTGTGTATATATATATATATATATATATATACACACCCTTCTCCCCCTCCCCCTTCCCACCTGACCTACACTCGATGAATGTTATTACTATATGTGCACCTAAGTGTTGATCAGTTAAAACCAATTTGATGGTGAGTACATGTGGTGCTTGTTTTTCCATTCTTGTGATACTTTACTTAGTAGAATGGGTTCCAGCTCTATCCAGGATAATATAAGAGGTGCTAGATCACCATTGTTTTTTGTGGCTGAGTAGCACTCCATGGTATACATATACTACATTTTATTAATCCACTCATGCATTGATGGGCACTCGAGTTGTTCCCACATCTTTGCAATTGCGAATTGTGCTGCAGTAAACATTCTAGTGCAGATTTTTTTTTTTTTTTTAATAGAATGTCTTTTGTTCTCTTGGGTAAATGCCCAGTAATGGGATTGTTGGATCAAATGGTAATTCTACTTGTATCTCTTTAAGGCATCTCCATATTGCTTTCCACAGAGGTTGCACTAGTTGCAGTCCCACCAGGAGTGTATGAGTGTTCCTATCTCTCTGCATCCACGCCAACATTTATTGTTTTGAGACTTTTTGATAAAGGCCAGTCTCACTGGAGATAAGTGATATTTCATTGCGGTTTTGATTTGCATTTCCCTGATGATTAGAGATGTTGAACATTTTTTCATTTGTTTCTTGGCCATTATTCTATCTTGAAAAGTTTCTGTTTGTGTCCTTTTCCCACTTTTTGATAGGGTTGTTTGATTTTTTTCTTGCTGATTTTCCTGAGTTCTAAATAGATTCTAGTTATCAGCCCTTTATCGGATGGGTAACACGTGCATATTTCCTCCCATTCTGTAGGTTGTCTGTTTGTTCTCGTGACAGTTTCCTTGGCTGTGCAGAAGCTTTTTAATTTGATCAGGTCCCATTTATTTATTTTTGTTGTTGCTGTGATTGCCTTTGGGGTCATCTTCATAAATTCTTTGCCTAGGCCAATGTCTATAAGACTTTTTCCAACATTTTCTTCTAGAATTCTTATAGTTTCACGCCTTAGGTTTAAGTCTGTTATTGGACATGGTTTTCTTTGTTCCTTGGACACAATTATAATAGTAAATTAAAGTCTGTGTCTGCTAAGTCCAAAATCTAGGCTTTCTCAGGGACATTTTCTGTTGGCTACTTTTTTGCTATAATACTTCTGGCTTCAGGTATGTTTTTCTTGTTGTTTATCTTGTTGCTGTTTATTTCTTTAGTAACCTTTCCTGAGCTAATTCTGTAGATTCTGTATTCCTTCTAGTGTATGGCCACAAAGTTCTCTGGTAGCCTTCTTTTTTAAGTTCTTGTTTTTGTTTTTTTTTTTTTTCTTGAGACAGAGTCTTGCTTTGTTGCCCAGGCTAGAGTGCTGTGGCATCAGGCTTGCTCACAGCAACCTCAAACTCCTGGGCTCAAGCAATCCTTCTGCCTCAGCTTCCCGAGTAGCTGGGACTACAGGGATGCGCCACTGTGCCCGGCTAATTTTTTCTATATATTTTTAGTTGTCCAGGTAATTTCTTTCTATTTTTAGTAGAGATGGGGTCTCACTCTTGCTCAGGCTGGTCTTGAACTCCTGACCTTGAGCGATCCTCCTGCCTTGGCCTCCCAGAGTGCTCGGATTAGAGGTGTGAGCCACCACGCACAGGCTAAGTTCCTGTTTTTAATTTTAATACAGTCTCCCTAGGGGTCATTCTTGGGTCAGTATAATTGAGTGGTGAACCAATGATCAGTTACAAAAAATTTCTTAAATACCCTATCTGTGTCCTCTACCCTTTGCGAGGGGTATCTGTGTGCGAAGGCATGCCTTCAAACTTCTGGCAGTTTATAAGGAAGTCTTAGCTTTCACTTCTTGCTTGTTCCAGGCTTCAAGGTCAGCCACTGGTGAGAGAATAGGACCTTGTCTTTTCTCAGATCTTAACTGGGCCACCTTATAAGGATTATGTCAGAACTTTTTAAAATTTCCCCTAGTATCATCTATTCCAAGATTTTCTTTTAAAGTCCTGCCCAAACTCGTGTTTGCCCAACTGAAATCGTAGTTTCAGGTAGCTGTGATATTGCCACCGGATTGCTATTGTGTCGGTAGCACCCTGGGTATAGGGCTCCCTCTCCCCCACCCCCGGCACCCCATTCTCTGAACTCTGAGATCAAATATTCACAACACCCTGGGAATAGAGACGCTTGTTTATTTCGTTTAAATATTGATTGTGCTTTAGCGATGATGCTTTTAGTGTAGTTCTAAAAGAGATACGTCCTTTCTGTTGGTTGCTAAGCTGCCACCTTTTCACAGGTGTAGTATCCCTAAGCTGGGGAGGGAAGGGAGGTGGGAATTACCTCAAGCTGAAATGTCATAAACCCCATTGTCTTACCGAGGTTCAGTAGTTTCTCTTAGACAATTTTCAGTTTGTTCTGTGGCTTTAGTTAATTATCAGACTTTCGAATAAGTTGATTTTTAGTTGTTTTGCCAGTATTTTTATTGCTTATGTGGGAAGTAAGTTGATGAAGGTTCTTGCGCCATAGTTCCACAAGTCTGCCTCCGCTAAGATTCTATATAGGTTCAAGAATAATGGCAAAACAGAAACACAAAAGGAGCCTCTTAAGAGAACTGTTACTTTTTTTCTTCCAGCATTGTCTTTTTTCATCATTTTTATCTTTTCTATCCTACTCTTTTCGTTTTTCTTTTATTTCAGCATATTACGGGGATACAAATATTTAGGTTACATATATTGCCTTTGCCGCACCCAAGTCAGAGCTTCAAGCATGTCCATCCCTCAGACAGTGCACACCGCAGCCATTAGCTGTGTATGTACCCATCCTCTCCTCCCCCATCCCACCCGCCCAACACCAGATGAATGTTACTACTACATATGCACCGAAGTGTTTTCAGTTAATACCAATTTGATAGTGAGTACATGTGGTGCTTGTTTTTCCATTCTTGTGATAGTTCACTTAGTAGAATGACTGCCCTACTCTTTTCAAACCCCCATGGCTTTCTCTCTGTGAAGATTTAACATAATGAGAAAAGTCTTGGCATTGGCATTTGGGCACACCTGGGTTCAATTACCAGCTCTGGAACAATAAACAAGATACTTTTCTTTTAAGACTTAGTTTCTTCATGTAAATTGGTGATGATGCCATCCTCATATAGTCATGATGAAGATTAAACGAGAAAACATTTAACGTGCTTATACCAAACTGGGCATATACTAAGTGTACAATAAATTAATATAATAATATACTATTTATTATAATAATATTCCCTTTACTTGTTTCTGTCATAGTTCAACTGTTTTTCCTTTTACTGTCCTACCTTAATGACCCCTTATATAAATACACTAATTACTTAATGGTTTCAGGAAAGTATCTTTTACAGAAAAAAAAGGAAAAGAGGATCATGTCCTCCCTTTCCTGTGTGATCTTAAGCAAATCATTTAGCCACTTTGAGCCTTTGTTTCCTCATCTTTGAAAAGGGAATAACAGTGTATGCCTCTGGTAGATTTGGGGCTTGCTTTGAGAATCAAATGTATTGATGTATACTGTAGGCTTTGTATAGGCTTTGCAGTATACACCCCATACAAATATAGGGTGTCTTTTGTCTAAAGAGAGAATACCTGGTTGTAGTGTACTCATAGGACCATTTTTTTCCTTCTCAAAAAATAAATACAAAATGTAAAATAATTTGCTTTTTATTGGTGGTACTATTTCCCCCCACTCCTTGGGTTGGATAGATATTTTGCCATATTTATTCATTATATTGCAAATGACATTTATTGTTCATAGGCTTTTTGTTTATAATTTCCATTTAATCATTCAATTTTTGATCTAGGCTAAAACAGAAGAAAAGGCCATATATGAAAGGTGTGGCAGTAGAAATATGTATATGAACATAGCAGTAAATTCTCTTAAGAAGATAAAAGATAAAGGTAATTTCTTTTTGATTAATTGATAAGATGATTTGTGATTAGTACCTGACACTGAATGTGTTTTCTTCATTAGCAGAGTTGTTATGAGATTTTCAATGGAATATATTTTTAAAATATTCTCTTTAGTAGAATTTCCAGGTGGCACATTTGGTTGAAAATAACAGATTAGATTTTAAATTGGATGTATTACTATAACTTCATTGACAAGTTATCACTGAAATATTTAAATTTGTTTTTTGGTTATAAAATAAACTTGCTTCTATGTGGAATAGTATTTCTCAGCCTTATTTTCATTATTGTCTCCCTAAGAAATTTTTTTAGACATTCTTTTTTCTAACACCTCCCCCTCCATAAAATTAGTACTAAGGAATAAGATTTGTGTAGGTTTTTTGACTAAGGGTATCATCTTTCGTCCATGAATCTAGAATCTATGTTAACATCTAGATCTATATTATACTTTTTAATGCCTACATGAGATCCTATTGTATAGAACCTATGCTATGTATACATTCTTTTCTATAGAATTTATTAATATAATATAAATGAACCAAAGACATTTGGGTATTTAGAGTATTTACATTTTTTCTATCATAAATTCTGTGGTGAATATACGTGTGAACTCTAACATTTTTTTCTTACCTGAGCACATGTATCCGTAGCATAAATTTTTATGCACAGAGAATCTAGGAACAAGGATCTGCATGTTTGAAATCAGTAAATATTGGTAACTGCCTCCAAAAAGGGTTTGTCCATTTACGTTCCCCTGCAATAAAGTAGAAGTATACATGTTGTTCTCACACCTTGCCAAACGTAAATCCTTGATTCTCTCAGAGTGCAAAGGTATAGAACAAAAATGAAGTTAGTCTTTTTTTTTTAATTTATTGCTGGTGAAATTGAAGACTTTCATGTATTTTCTTTCTCTCTCATTTTTAATTCCCTATTTGCATCCCCCGCCCCCCACACACCTTTTTATTGGCCTGTTTATCTGGGACAACCTTTGCATATCACCCTTTTAATTTGCTGCAAATACTTTGCTCAGTTTGTCATTTGTGCTTCAGCCTTATTTATGAACTATTTATGACATAGACATTATTTTCAAAGTGTAATTGATCTCTTTTTGATTTCTGGGTTTTGTGTCATACTTTGAAAGACTATTCAAATCTCAAGAATATAAAAACTATGATTTCTTTATGGCATTTTTATTTACAATACTTTAAATAGATTTAAATACATGTATTAAATATTCAGGATCTGTTAGGCTAGTATTTTCATGGTAATCCAGCTTTTCCTCCTTTTATATAGTACATAGAAATCAAACATAGAGGTCTAAGTACCTATCTTAAATATTCCCAGTGAAAATGGAAATGGTTTGCAAGTTGCTACAGTTGTGGTAAATTATGATATAAAAGTCCTTGACTCAAATTTAAACATACCCTATCCAATATACAAAATATGTTAGTTTGAGCCAATATGGAGTCCTGTCCTTTTTAGTAGTTCAGTAGATTTAACTTTTTTCCCAACTTGGAATTGCTTATGAAGATCTTTGGTCTTACGTGTTGGGTACTTGTTTTAAGATAAAAATAAATATTTTATCATGTTATTTAACTTTTTTAGGTTCTGTATGTTTTATGAAACAAAAATAATTCATTATTTTAAGAGAAAAGTTCTTATGTCTTTTAGTTGTGTCTGGAAGAAGTCATGACAAGACAGCTGGATTTAAAAATAATGAAAAGAAAAATGGTAAGCTTTCTATAATAATAATAGGCCCTTGTAATTGTTACCTTAAGGGGGAAGTAAATTTGGTCTTATGCAAATGATAAAATATGCAAATATTTTGCAAGTAATAAAATGCTGTGTTTATGAAGGGTCAGCTGCATGTTGTGTATATTTGATATTTTTTAAAAAATTAGTATAAATAGGAGGGAAAAGGATTTCTATTTAAGCCATATTTGGATTGAATTTTCAACTATTTTTCTTGTTTGATAGCTAACATATATCCAGTCGGCAAGAGCAATGCTTCTCAAACTTTCAACTTTTACATGCATTTGAATTACCTGGGAATCTTGTTAAAATGCAGAGTCTTACTCAGGTCTGGGAAGGACCTCGAACCCCAAGTTTAAAACAAGCTCGCAGGAGCAAGAAGGTAGAGAAAAGGTGTTATTTGAATTTGGTTGTATTTTGAACAAAAGCAAATGGTAGCGCTTCTCCTCTCAAAGTAGGTGCCTTTGGAATCTTCTAACACTTCTCACACAAAAGAACTTTTCCTTTTACAATACCATTTACTGAAGAGTATCTGGCAAATTCTGCTGAGTTTCTAATAAGAAATTAGAGAAAATTTTAAAAGATTCCATTAGAGCGAGGGAATCTGGATCTGGGTTAATGGTGTTAGAAATAGATCCTTGAACTTTAACTCTCTTGCCATGTGAGAATTGTCATGTTTCCCTTTGTGGTCCATGCTTGTAAGTTTTTGTGGTATACTTACCTAAGTGAGTATTAAGAATCACTAAGCATGACTTGGAACCAGAAGACCTGGGTCTGTGGATCTGTTGTGCTGTGTAACCTTGATCATGTGTCCTCACTTTTCTGAGCCTCATCTTCCTCATCTGTAAAAATGAAGTCAGTATACTTGTCTTTCTAAGTTAATATAAAGTTTGAATCAGAATCCTATTCTGAATGTGCTTGAGCTAATCTGATGTGATTCTTACTTTCCCTGCTGTCACCCAAAGCATATCATGTCATGTGTACCAGGGAACATATTGATTATTTTGTTGTTGGATGACACATATGAAGACCTGGAATTGTTTTAGGCCACTACCCTACTTAATATTAATCAGAATCCTAGAATTTCAGATCTGAAAGGATTAGTAAATTCTAACCTTACCACTACATAAAAAGAAAAAATGCTACTTAAATTTTATTGGACAGCTTTTCTTTTTTTCTTAGCGCTCACAGGAATTATTCTCTATAGACATCTGAAAGACTACCTTCTAACTGAAGAACAGTTACATGAACATAACTACCCTCAACCACACCCTGACAAACCAGGAAGTATTCTTTTAAACCCAGGAATGACAAAACCTCTTGTAAATGATGGTAAGTAGATGGGGCCGAAAATTGCCCTTCCTACATGCTAAGACTGGAACCCAAGGAGGCCCAGTGTTCTGACGTTTTTAAGTGGAAATGAGATTTTTGGCTGGCATAATCAAACCCCGGTAGAAGCGTTAATGCGTTTTATTTCATTTCCCTTTTCATTTCACTTCATTTCCATTATTTAAGTGCTTTCTTTTATTTAAGTAATCTGTTTTATTAAATCCGCAGAGCAACCATTTCAGGTGGGTACTACTATTACACCCAGTTACACAAATGAGGAAACTGCTGCTCAGAGAGGTCAAATAACTTATCAGAAGTCACTGAGCAAATAGTGGGAGAACCAGGATTTGAACCCAAGGAGTCCAACTTCAGAGCTCTTAGTCTTAGCCACTATTCATATTTGTACGCAATGTCGTGTCTTGAATGCTGCATACACTGTCATTACAAATTCTTATAAAAACACCTATAATTAGTCTTATTATTTTGCATTTTCTCCAAATACTAGGCATGGTTAGTTAATATGTTCATCCTCAAAACGAGAGAGAGAGAGAGTGTACGTTTTTAACATCACAACTGTCAAACTTTAGGTTGATGATCAGAGTTCGAAATGCAGTTATAGAAATATTTTTCAGTGAATGGAAAATATTTCCCTTTGTCTTTACATCTTTAGAACTTCTCTCTTGGGATTATCTTCACCATTTGCTTTACTGTGTTTGTTTTGCTTTTTGAAATCCCCTTGGTGGAAGGAAGTCTGCTTACCAGGTAAGAACATGGGCTTGAAGGAGGAAGTCAAGCAAATCCAGGTTTGGATGCTGGACAAGTCAGTCGTTTAACCTCTCCTACCCTTGGTTTCCTCATTCTGAGTAGTGGGGATAACGGTAACTACCCCATCAGGTGGTTGTGAGAATCAGTTGAAATAATGCATGTAATGCATTGGCATAGATCTTGCCTCATAATCTAATCTCATGACAGATACTCAAATAAGAGTTGCTGTCATCACCATCATCACCAGAACCAGTCTGAGGGTTATCAATAAAAAACAAATATTCATGAATACAGTCTAGCTAAAAGCCAGGGTATACGCCTAATAACTTAACAAACATACAAATTACTGTGGGAGACTATAGAAGGGATAAAATAATAAAGAAGACGTTGTTCCTATTTTAGTACCGATCATTGACTGATCAAGTTGGCTACAGTCAAATTGTGACACTAAAACCACCGTTGTCTGACATTGAGCTGACTCTGGAGGTGGGCAGGGGAATGTCTGTGTGAGCAGCCACAGCTCTCGAGCGATAAGCATGCCACTTGGAAATACTCCTTCGAGTAATCCTGTAACTTCTCCTGTTGCTTTGTGATCACACCGGGTATGTGCTTGCTGCAGGATGGAGAATGCAAAGGCAAGGCTCCACCTTCGGGTCCATTTTTCTTCTCTCCCTCGACTAGTGATGCACAATTCTACTTCATGTTTTGTTTTAGCCTCTAAGAAGATCTGTTGTCGATGCGGGAAAATATATGGTGTGACTTCTTCAGGTAAACACAGTAGGGTAGAAGAATGTAACTACCACTTCAGCCCAGTGTTGAGTCATAAAGGCAAGTATTTGGTAGTTCTGTTTCATTTGTTTGCCAAGCCAGTGCCAAGGCTATTCAGAGAAAAGTGGGATAAAGTATTCAGTTCCATATGTTTGTTTAATATGGTCCAAGAAATAGGAACTGTATCAACCGGAACATTTCAATTCCAGATATCTACTTCTGACCACCACTTACCTTACTCTTGCAGCTCATGGCTCAAAAACTCTCAGGATATGACAATTCTGGTTTTTTTGTTTTTTTTTCCTTTAGCCTCAGTCAGTCAGCTGCCTTCTGACCTCACCCTCCTTTCTACATGCCAGCATTACAGTAATTTCTTTCCTAATAGCTTCAATTCTTTGCAGGTGACTTTGATCAACCCTTCACTGAGAAGACAGAGCCTTTGGGAAATAATGTCCTGCTCTTCCCTCCACTAGATTCACCAACGTCTATACCATCTGCCGCTCTCTGGGGCTGCAGTGGAGGAAGCATCCCTGTTCCTATCAAAGTTCCGTCCTGTGTGCTGTGTCCTGTCCTTTTGCACTAGTCAGGGACTCATCAGACTCCCCTTCCCTGGATCAGCTTGTTCCTCAGTTACCCCTCTGCTGTCTCCCGGGCTGCTCTCACATCTCCGTCGTCAGTTATGCCTCGTCGTTCCTTCAGCGTCGTCCACACCAGCCGGCTTCACTCCCCCCACTCACCGCCGACACTCACACCAGAGACCTTGAGGCTGCTGGGTCTGTCAGACCTGCTTCTGACTCACTTTGCTCATTCCCTCAGCGTTATCCCACCTCACAGCACTCTCCTCTCTCTGCGTCTGTAACAACTCGCACTTCTGCCGTTCTTCCGCCCTTTCTAGCCACTTCTTTTCAGCCCCCTCTGCTGAATATTCCTCCTCAGAACGTCTAGTTGCAGAAATTCTCAGGTCTTCCTTCTGGGACACTTGTCTCTTCCTCCACGCCTCCCCCCTGGACAAACTAGCCCTTTCTTGTGGCTTTAAATAGCCGGTAGCTGCTGTTGGCCCCTAAACGTGGATCTCTAAAGAAGGAAGAGTCCTCTGGACTCCAGGCTTTGCTGAACATCCCCCTCCTGTTTATCTCCATGTGGGTCCCCACGGGCACCTCAGCATGACCTGAGTGAAGATGGACCCTCGATCCCTCTCCCCACCCCCGGGTCTTCTCTAGCGCAGTGAATTCCCTGCAGTCCACTCAGGTGTAGTTCTTTCGGCTTCTGCCAAAGCCAAGACCTGGCGCCACGCTCACTGCCTCCTTTCTGTGCTCCCTGTCATCTGGACAGTGCGCAAGTCCCGTTTGTTCTACCTCAGAAACGTGTCGGAACGTGTTTCCTCTGCACTCTGCCACGCGCGGGTCCACACCACCCTCATCTGCCCCCAACTGCGGCAACGTCTCTTTCTCACCGTCACTGCTTTTGCTCTGCCCTTTCCTCTCCTCTCCCCGACCCCGAAATCGAATTTTCACCCAACACCCGCCAGAGTAAGTTTTTTTTTTTTTTCTTTTTGCATCACATTTCTGCGGGCATCGCTCTTTTACCTTAGCCAGAACTCATCAGTGACTTCGCCAGCCCTGCCTGGTGCGACCCCTGCCCGCTCCTGTCCTCTCCTCGCACCGACTTCACGCCACATGGCAGCTTTCCGAAGCCGCCTTCCTCGGCTTCCCACAGGACTGGTTCCTTCTTATCCTTTAGGTCTCTGTGTAAGTGTCACCTCCGCAGGGTCCTTTCCTGACCCCACTTTATTATTAAACAAGGCCCCCCCTCTTCTGCTGCAGCACCCCGTCTCTTCCCTCCACAGCACCCACCTACATTTTGTAATGATTTGGTGATTTACTGTCTGCCGTCTTCATGGCTATAAGCTTTTGGAGGGACTGTCTGACTTTTTTTCTCCCCAGCGTTTAGCCCAGTAGCTGACACACACGGGCCGTAGTAAGTATTTGGAGCGACAGTGCACAGTCGAATTACTTATGTAGATATGGACGTAAGTCTGGATGATATTGTAATAAATGTTATGAAAAGACAAAGCAGGGGAAAGGAAATAGAGGGGAACGTGGGACAGTACATGACTAAATAATGTGGTAAAGTAAATCAGACAAGTTTGACCTGTCTTTAAAGCACAGAGGGCTTAGCTCGGGGGTGCGGGGGACCGTGAATTCCAAAGAAGGAGGAGGAAAGACACTGAGGAAGAACAAGTGTAGCAGACAAACCAGTTGGGCTGACAGGACCCTACAGCGTCATGAGCAGAATGGGGACTTTGGAGCCAGCAGACCTGAGATTTTGGGCTGTTTTGCTGCCTGCTTTCTTTGGGCAAGTTATTAATATTTCTGTGCCCTGAGCTTTTGTTACACATTCATAGAAAGGGCTTTGTTTGGCAATTCGGCAGCCGCTGCGTCCCATCTCTGGCATATAATGCATGCTCTGTTAATGCCGGTCCTCTGCCTCCTTTCTCGTCACAGGAGAAGGTAAGATAAGGATGAAGGATGCCGAGAGTGGATGAGTAATGTCAGGTTGGTTAAGCAAGAGCCTTCAGTACCAGCCTGGGAAATTCGTATGTGATCCATAATGCACAAGTGAACTTGAGGAACTGCAGTACTTGAGGAAAGTGATATAATGAAAATGTACTTTGGGAAGATCAGCCTAACCACATTTTCTAGAAAAACAAGGACAGAAACCACTGGAGGCAGAGGGCTTTGTTAAGGAGCCATTGGGAGAACATTACCTAGGGCCAGAGGGAGGATGAGTTCAGGGCGGAGAAGAATGCAGATGAGATGGATGATGGCAGTGGGCTAAGAAAAGACACAGAAAGGCTTGGGACTGTTGCAGTGAAGATGGTGCACAGTGCCTGGCCAAGAATGCAAAAGAAGAGGGCAATCTGGACTTGGGAGGTGCAGCCACGGTTGGAGCCAACATCTGTGTTGTGGCCTCAGTGTACATGATGGGGATTTTTCCTGGGTCAGATCAAAAACTTGGATACAGGAAGGGAAAAGGTGGTAGCTGTGGCCCATCATCCAGTAGATTCCTGCAAAAGAGGTCAGGCAGGAGGAGTTGTTGAGAGCCTGGTTGGAGTGGTTTGCTCTGGAGGCAAAGCCAAATAAAGAAAGGGTGGGGGGAGCTGGTGAGCCAGGGCAGATGATGTGGGAAAGGAGAAAAAAGGTGTTCACAATATTCGCTATCAAAGCACGGCCCCTGAGCATTCTGTTTACAGGAGTAGATTTTTCCTTTTCATTATGTGATACCTGAAGACGTAACTATGAAGAGTGCTGGCTTTTGAATACTTGCACAGTAGGGTCCTTAAAGGTCTTCAAGGGTGAGATAACACACACTCTCTTGGGAGTTAGCCACCCTGCCTTGTAAAGCTTGCTTGTTTTGATTTTTGTTTTTTGGTTGGTTTGCAGTCCTTGGGAGCTTAGAATCTCGATACAGCTGTTGCGGAGGTGTCCTTGGATCCCCCGGGTGTCAAGTCGCCAAGGTAGGACTTGTCACCCAGAATGCTGCTTGTGTCAGAAGCTGTGTTGCAGCCTCTAGTGCAGACCTGGGTGATCAATAAGCATTTGAAAAAATTAATTTACTAATTTTCAATTGATGAAATTTTTATGAGCTTAATTGTACTTACAAAAAACATAGAGTAATTTATTTGACCATGTTTGTTTTCAGCTTCATGTTCATGACCACAAAGAAAACCTAGAGGGCTTTGTGAAGACTTTTGTCAAGGTCCCACCTGCTGATGGTAATCACGGTGTGTTTGCAGTAAGTTGTGAGATGGTACGTTGGTTTTATATTTTACTTTATTGAAGTAATTATAACCTAGTGATTGTACAGCACTCTGGTCTAAAGCTCTGAGGGCCTTAGCTCTCCATCATGCATAGCTCTGCAA
Source organism: Indri indri (assembly GCA_004363605.1). Taxonomy (NCBI): domain Eukaryota; kingdom Metazoa; phylum Chordata; class Mammalia; order Primates; family Indriidae; genus Indri; species Indri indri. The sequence continues at coordinate 51,416 of RJWJ010003072.1, read as the reverse complement.
TGTTTATTCACACATTTTTAGATGAAGCAACTGAAGCTGAAAAGAGTTAGGTGACTTGGCCAAGTTCATGCACCTTATAAGTGATGGAACCAGGAATTGTCCTATGAGTCTCTTTTATTTATTAAATTTTCTTTATATACGATCAGTGGTTCTACTCTTCAAATTGCTGAAATTATATGAGTGGAAAATGTTATGAGTGTGTCTGTTATTCCAAAATCAACATAAAAGTTTCAATAAATACTTGTTAAAATATTGTTCATAGAGACAGTAAAACCTTTATAGGGATTTATTTTCCTTTATATGAGAATCAATACCAAAAGGGGAAGAAGCAGAATTTGGAATTACAAGACCCCCTGAGCAGGTCCCCTAGATGCTCTAAGCCAGCGGTCCCCAAGCTTTTTGGCTCCAGGGACCAGTTTCATGGAAGACAATTTTTCCACAGACCAGGGGTCAGGGCGATGGTTTGGGGATGATTCAAGCACGTTACATTTATCGTGCAGTCAAACCTCTCTGCTGATGATAATCTGTATTTACAGCCACTCCCCATCACTGCCTCAGCTCCACCATAGGTCATCAGGCATTAGATTCTCATAAGGAGTGTGCAACCTAGATCCTGTGCATGAGCAATTTACAGTAGGGCCCCATCTCCTATGAGAATATAATGCTGCTGCTGATCTTACAGGAGGCAGAGCTCAGATGGTGATGCGAGCAATGGGGAGCGACTGTAAATACCGCTGAAACTTCGCTGGCTTGCCTGCCGCTAACCTCCTGCTGTGCGGCCTGGTTCCTTACAGGGCGCAATACTGGTCTGTGGCCTGGGGGTTGGGGACCACAGCTCTAAGCTGTAAATTACAAGGTTGGTAATAACAACCCCACAGTGATTGTGAGAATCAAATATGCTAAAATATGGGAAGTGTTTTGTATATGACAAACAGCATGCGAATAATCATCTTTAGCAAAACATATGTAATTTTTATTCCCTATAGTATATTTGGAAAACAGATTTATAGGGTTTACTTATATTAAATAATAAAGGCAGAGCACAGTGGTCAGTTTTCAAACTTAGATCTTCAACTGGAAACAGTATATACTGGTCCTGGCTTGGAAATCAAATATCATTGCCGTATTATCTATCCTCTATGGTACCATGTTGATATAGTTATAGTAGGGATTTTCTTTTTTTCATTCAGCAAGGTCTATCATTGTATTGTCCAGCAGAGTAGCCACTAGCCACATGTGGCTATTTAAATTAATTAAAATTAAATAAAGTTAAAAATTTGGTTCCTCACTTGCGCTAGCCATATTTCAGATGCTAAATAGCTCCACATGACTGGTGGCTACCCTGTTGGACAGCACGGAAATAGAGCATTTCATCATCACAGAAGGCTCTATCAGGTTTGTGCTGGTCTCTAATGAAAATAATTGTAAAGGCTAAGCCAAGAAAATGAAATAATTTTATTAGCAGAAATGCTACTAATAGTAAGAGAAAAAAATTAAAGCTTGGAATGTCTTTTACATGCTTGTCAGATCCACTGACTGGCCTTTGTTAGTGAGACTGGATGATATGATTAAGTTCTAGTTAGAAATATTCCTTTAAGATATCCCAGATGTTAAAATATGTTTTACTCAATATGATATATAAATTCATTATTTCTCCCTTAATAGTGCTATACGGCCAAAGGCTTGGAACTTGCTAGAGTGACAGTGGTCGATTCTAGCCTCCAGGTGGTCTATGATACATTCGTGAAACCAGATGAAGAAGTCATTGACTACAACACTAGGTGCGCATTTTTCGAAGGGGTTTTTGAGACTAGAGAACATTCAACACACAGCTTATGTGAAGTTTTAGTTTGGGTACCTTTATTGGAATCAGCTTCAGAACATGAGTTAGATACTATTTTCCTTTAATTCACTCATTTATGTAAAACATTCATATTTTACTGAGTACCTATTAAAATTGTGCAGATACTGCACCAGGCCTTGGGCTATAACCCTAAATAAAAGACAAGGCCTCAGCCCTCGTGGTGCTCAGCGTGGTGGGTAGGAGGCTAAAGAAACAGGCAAAATAGTGAATAAATTATTTTATCTATTCATTCATTCAATTATTCATCAGTTTCTTCTCAAAATACTTTATTTATCATTCCTGCCAGGTAAAAATTTCTGTAATCCTGTAGCCATGACCCCAAGTATACATAGCTTTGATGTGGCATACAGAATAACTGTTCAGTGCATATTCAATTTTATTAATCATTATTACTAAAGTATGACACATTTTCAATTCTAACTCAAAGCTAACTTGAGATAGTGTAATATAGATGTGCCTTTAATTTTTAAAAACTTCATATGAAACACCAATGACATCATTGACCAATTTTAAATTGGGTTTTCTAAAGGCGTATGATCCATATGATGTGACATATTTGTGTATTTATTTAAATATGAAATGGAAGGCACCAGTCTTGTCATCGAGTGAACATTTAGAAGTAATTATTGTATAATTGTATTTATTATTCAGTTTTCTCTAACAAACTCTGTAATGGCACTTAAAATATGAATTGCTCATATAAATAAATATGACTTGTACATATACATATACACTCATGTATATAAATTTGGTACACAAAAAAAGTAAGGTGATCATATAAAAGTTGTTTTGATGATAAATGTTGAGAATAATTACAGAGAATTCTGTTAAGAATTTTTTTAACCTAAACTTTTAGAAAAATGGTTGTATTTATAAACATTCAATGAAGATAGCTGTTATCAAAAAATGCATTTTGCATACGAATCCCTCTCTTAACTACATTTGATTTTTTCCCCCCAGTCACTTTGGCCATGTCCTACTATCTCCATCTATTGTACTCTTTTTGGTTCTTATTTTTTAAGAGTTTAGTAGGATCTTCCCTGACTCCCTTTTTTGGAACAAATCAAGAAATACTTTGGTAATTATTGATATTCATAATGGCAAAATTAGAACTGAAAGGTTTACATTATAAATAAAAGAACCTTTGAATCTTAAAAAAACTTCAAATGCATTCAATCCATTGCATTCTGTAGAAAATATTTTAAAATAAACCCATGTATTCCATCCATGATAAATTCCTCTTCATTCAAATATTTGATTAGCCATGTATCATATTCCCTAACTAAACCTCCCTAACTAATGGAGCCAGGTATCTTTGGTTCCTTACAGAAGATAATAGCACCATACAGTTTAAGTTAAAAATATTTTTGTAGCATTTTTCTCTCTTAGCAGTAGCTGTGTTACTGAACATTTATTTAGTATGTGCTTCACAAAAGCCACTAAAGTAGTCACTTTCCTGCATGCATGTTCATTGGGTCCTCATAAATCAGTAAGGTGGTAATTATCCATACTTTATAGATGAGCAGACTGAGACCAGAAGGTTAAGTAACTTGCTAAAAATAATATCTAGTAAGTAACTGGCATAGTCATAGCATAGTTCAAACCCAGATTGTCTAGATTCTGCCTAGGATTCCATTAGCTCTTCCATGTTACTCACATTTCGTCTTTAGGCTTAGGCTACTTAGCTGTATTTGGTAAAACTCAGATTATGCAAAAACAAAGTTACCAACGTAACCTAGCAGAGGCATAGTTGACAGCCATGGGAGTAAGATCTTTGTTTTATTGAGCCGTTCATCACAATGGGGCAATAATGTGTTCTAACTATAAGTGATGAAATTCACTGAATTATATTCTTACATGCATTATGTGTCTCTTGGGGTAGGTTTTCTGGTGTGGTGGAAGATGATTTGAAGAACACAACAACATCAATTCGTGATGTCCAAGCCGTCTTGTTGAACCTGTTTAGTGCTGACACTATAATAATTGGACACAGCTTTGCATATAGTCTGTATGCTCTTAAGGTAAATAATTACAGGCCAACACATATTTTTGTTAAAAATATTTTTATGACATTATTAATATATGTGTTAAGATAGTAGTCATTATCATTGTGTTATAGTTGATACTTGATTTGCGCTATTAATCAAGAAAACAAGAATTATTGGCTGTGCTGACAATGTAGGCTAACTACTGCAGACCCGAAGCAATACGAGACAGCTCACATCGTTTGGCTAATCAAGATCAGAAAGAATAAACCATCAATTATGGTAAAACAGAAACCATTATTTTGACAAAATTTCTTTAATATTCAAATGAATGAGACCAAGTTTATCCAACAGATTATTTTATTCACATACTTAATGGTTCTTTTTCATATTAAATCAGGTAGGCTTATAGGTAAGCTCAAAATCTAATGTTATGTTCATTTTCTTGGCGTGATAAACTTGAAAATCTTTCCTTAATATACCCCAGTTTAAAATTGTTCTTTGCTCTGTTGTCTAGAATGGGGCCAGTAAAGTATATAGCCCTGGTTTGGCCACCTGTTTTTCATACTGGAGATATCTATAGATAGAGATATATAGCTATAGATAGACATTTCATACTGGATGTGTATATATCCAGTATGGTAGACACTAAGTGCATATGGCTGGTGAGCACTTGAAAGGTATCTAATGTGACTGAGGAAATGAATTTTTAGTTCTGTTTAATTTAAATTTAAACAGCTGCATGTGGCTTATGGCTACCACATTGCACAGCGCAGCTCTAGAACTTTGAAGACCTTTACTGAGTATTTGTCTCAGCCACGCCTAGGACTTGCCTTCATGTGGAGAAGGGTTATCTGTTCTTTAGTGCAAGACTCCAAGTAAGGCCATTTAATATTCATAGGTGAATGTCAGCTTTTTCTTTATAAGGCTGGTGTCCAAAGTACAGGATATTTGTTTCAGAGAGCAGCTCTGTCCTTGCATGTGACAGATAAGCTGGAATGTGCTTCCACCCAGACCTTACCAAACTGTGGGAAAAGACAGTGGGGATGTAGCAAGTTTCCATAAGAAAGCTTTTTATAGGGATATCAGCCCAGAGATAACACTTCCCAAACTGGACCTCTCACTGTGACTTTCCTGTCTCTGGTTTCTCAGGAACCATTCTATTCTGCCTGTCCCTCAGATCAGAAAATTTCAAACCATCAATTATCTTCATTCCTTGGAATCCGTCTGTTTCTTCCACCCAGATGCCTCATGGATCTTCCTGTTTTTCTCTCTCTACTGCCACTTTCTTTTAGTGTCATCTTCTCAGGGAAACCTCCCTTGTCCCCCAAGCTGATTTTTCTCTGTTCCCACTCCTACTTCACTTTCCCCCACTACTCTGAAGATCCCTGAGGGCAGGGACACTGTGCTGCCTGTGCTAGGACACAGTCAGCTGTCCCCCAAGTGGTGTCTGCTGAGGGAGGTCCTTAGTCCCTCCTCCTGCCCCAGGGCTGCAGCAGTTTCCACCATGTCTCTCCCCCTGTGCTCCCTACACAGTATCCTGCAGGCAGAAATGGGTGCTTAGCATGGAGGCTGATATGTTAAATGAGAATTTAAAGTGGTATGTCAGGCAAGGCATGGTAGGTGTTCAACACTAAATTTCTGACTCCTCATTTCTCAATCTTTAAATTACTCTTGTCCTCTGGCTATTTTTCAAATGCTTCTTTTAAAATATGGTTCTCCTAATGAGGAATCCAAACTGGTACCTGACTTTCTGGGTTCTTGAGTTATCTGACCCTTCTCCCTGCAAAGCTATTCTATCATATTTTATATTTTATCAAACTTCAGTGAAACTTTAGTCAGCTTCTTCCACGTGTAAGCACAGGGGATTTGGAACTAGAGAGGACTGAGCTCTGGTCCGTGCCTCCTCCCAGAGGCAGACTGGCAACCACCGAAATGTGATACAGCATGTGCCAAATTGGGCCATGCCCTCCCCACTGAGGCACAAGGTAGGGGAGCCTGGCTCTCCAGTCACCCCAAGTCCTTGTGGGAACCTCTCTGCACTCAAGCTGCCCCTGACCCCGCACCATGGTACTCTCTTGGTAGGAAAGTGTGGACTCCGAAATCAGACTACTTAGGTTTTATTTCTTTCAGCTTTACTAACTTAGCTTAGGCAAGTTTCTTAGCCTCTCAAAGCCTCAATTTCCTTGGCTATGAAAAGGGACAATAAAAATACCTGTCTCATTAGGTTACTCTGCAAAGTATAGTGAGATAATCTATGTGAAGTGCTTGGTCCAATAACCTGCACGTTGTAACTGCTCCATGTTACCTGCTAATGTAATAGGTGTTGTTGCTACTCTAACTGTTGCAGCAAGCATCCTTATTTTTTGCCAAGGGATTCTGATAAGTTTTTCCCTTTTATTCGACAGTTAATTCATTCTTCACTTGTGGACACTTCAGTTATGTTTCCTCATCGGCTAGGCTCACCTCACAAAAGATCCCTTAGGGATCTAGTGGCTGAATACCTGCAGAGAATCATCCAGGATGATGGTAAGAGCCCATTTGCTCGTGAATAATATCAGTATCCTCTGTCTGACAAGACTGAACAAACCGTGAGATCCATAGCAAAGATTTTCTGTCTGAAATGCTTAGGGTAGGATGTCAGGTTCTTCTCTATGGATTCTCTTCTATGGTGGAGAATCCTAAAGCATCTGCTTGTGCTTGTGTAAAAAGCATTACACGTCCACTGCCTGGAACAGTCCTGGATGTTCCATATGAATCAAAACAACAGTTTCACTGAGAACAGTGGTCAAATCCTTGTGCTTGGCCCATGAATTCATGCACAGAATGTTTGTTGGTATGGAGGTCTGATCCCATTCTAAATGTTGCTGTGTACCTCTTTTCATATGTGCTTTTCATTAATCCAAATGAGGTCGTTTCTACAATTGACAGAGTTCAGGTTATCTCACTAAGGGTAAATTGTGTGTGTGTGTGTATGTGTGTGTGTGTGTGTGTGTATTTGTGTTTTGTATTATAGCAAGTATAATTCAGGAGAGTCATTATATGTATACTTGCTTTATAACAGATTGGTATATCTTGTTCTCAGAACTGTTTTTCTATTTTTAGTTTTTCTGATGAAATATACACAATATTAAACAAGTTAATCAAGTACAACAAGTACAGCCACCAATTACCTGTTAGTGGCATTAGCATCTGCACAATTTACCAATGTCTATCTCAGAGTGGAGAATATATATTCATGTATACCTGTTTGGCCCTTCCTGTGCACAAATAGTAGAGGAAGTTAATTTTAAGTATATTAAAATTATGTTATTAATATAATGCTATATGTTTCTAAAGATACTCTTCTGATCATGTCATTAATCGTACAAAATGCAGGTTTCATTCTACGATGCACTGATATTGTTTTGTGGAGAGTCTTTAATTGACATTATCTGCTTTAAGAATATTCATATTTCAGAAATTTTTCCCACAAAGTTCTACTATAAAATTTGTAATGCCTTCTATTGAAAAGTCTTGAACCATAGACATAAAAATATTTCAGTTAACAAAATAACCTATTTTAAAAATCTTCTAAAGGTTAACATGATATCATAGTTTTCTCAGAGTAATACACAAGTAAAGAAATGAAAAACATTACACCAATTTAGAAACATTGACCATATGCGTTTTCTCACCTAATCTCAGATTATTCTCACTAGAATATTTTATTATTCTATTCTATTCTATTATTCTATTATATAGAATATTTTATTATTCTCACTAGAAACTGTAGGCTTTATATTTTGGGTAAAATATCTACTTTTTAAAACCATGTAGCCTTGTGTCTAGGGTCATTCTTTTGTTTAGAGATGTGTACTTTTTCTAGCGTTCCACATTTCTGGCTTCTAGCCAAATCTCTGTCCTTTAGTGATACCTGCTCCTTTGTTATTATACCTCCCTGGAAAAGAGGTACACAGCTGAGGTGGCAGTGGGCCATCTAGTCACTGCAAGGTAGTGACAGTGTGACAGAAGACATACTACATAGAAAAAGAGCAACGTTTGTCAACATAGTCGATTTATGTAAAAGATTTATAAAGCAACCATTGGGGTTTGTATTAGGTGTTAATTATATTTTGGTAGGTTGGCAGTGTTAACTTTGTTACAAGCATAACTGAAGGCTTCATTTTGAGAACATGTGTAGGTATCATCACAGATATAGTCATCCTATGTCTAACGCTTTTTTTTTTTTTTAAACATTCTTTACTGTTTGGAGGTCATGAGTCTAGTGAAAATGCAAAAGCTTGCATGGAACTGGTCCTTTGGAAGGTAAAAGAAGACTTGAAAGGAAAGAAGTAGTCACTTTGCTCAAGAACATCTTTACTGTCTGCGTTGTTGCGTCAGTCACTTTTCTGGCCCCTACTGCTGGCAGTAGAGTTTGATCTGCAATGGTCTGGGATTTCTTGACACTTCAGAGAGAGAAAGAGGAGGAAAAGTGCTGTTGAGATTTATTTATTACATTTTAAAGGTTAAATTTCTACAATACCTTCTCAAGTTGGGTCTGGGGCCAGAGGGAAGGGATGGTGAGGAATTAAGTTGGTTTGAATTTTCAACTCATCCTCTAAGTAATGTGCTTCATTTTGTGAATAACAATGGACAATGGTTTAAATTCAAAGTAGTAAGTCTGTGACTTTCACAAAGGTCATTTCTCAGGTTACCTGTACCTACTTTTCTTTTTCCGTAGATACTTAAAAACATCCTACTGCTTGGAGTTAAAAACATCTTTACCTAACGAAATTATAGCAGTTTCCTTAGGTCTCCTATACACAAATAGAAGTAGAGATTTTTTTTTCTCTCACAAAATATGTGAAAGTAAATGTAAAATTTTCAGTGTACTCTGTTGTCATAAAGGTTTGGTCATTTGGCTGTTGTGTAATGTGTTTTTATTTGAACTGATGTACTGTTACTTGATTTTAATTCGTATCAACAACTCACTGATATTTTTTAAGTGTCATATGGATCTTTTAAATGTACAAAGTTCTAATCTGTATCCCCAACCTCTGAATTGTCTAATCTCTTTGGGGGGTTAGTTTGTTTGTTCTTAATTGCTTTTTGATAATGTGGAAACTAGCCTGTGGCAACTACATGACTTTATTCAGTTTGTCTTGTTTACCTCTGATAAAAGTCCACGAGTCTTCAATATTAATGCTGCTAACATACTATAAAACTACAAAGATTTCTTTGCCAATGAGGTAGACCAGTCACAGAATAATCAGTAGTATGGCCTCCATGGTAGAAGCGAATTAGTTGCCTCCTAAAATCAGATGAGATCAGGCATGTTCCAAGTGGTATGGGCATAGACAGACTAGTTCCCTTCTGATAATTGATCATGATGATATACCCTCAATAAATGTACCTCAAGTTTGCTGCCTTGGTATTTCGAATTTACAATTAAATCTTAACTGTCACTGGGTATCTTTTTCTTGCTATCCCAAGTGCTCCTTAGGCATCTCTTGTATACCTGATGTAAAACAACCTCATTATGGTATATTATTTTAAGTGGTGTATAATCAGGAAGGTCTATTATGGGAGGAGAAAAACCTGTTATCATGCATTCAAAGTCATATGCACAATTTGAAGACATTACCTACATTTTCAGATCATCCTTGCTCTTGTTCAGTCCCATATATGTGCAAACCAAGAGTTGACAAGAGTGTCTCCACCACAATTGAGTAAAAAGCAAAAGGAATGATTTTATTATATATTTTTAAAATTTTCTAAGTAACAAGTAAAAATTTTATGGTGTACAATATGTACATGTAGAATGGCTAAATCAAGCTATTTAAATATGCATTACCTCATATACTTTTTGTGGTGGTAACACTTGAAAATTGCTAGGAGAGTAGATTTTAAGTATATAATATATTGTTATTAACTGTAATCACCATGATGTACAGTAGATCTCCTGAACTTATTCCTCCTATCTAACTAAAATTTTGTATCCTTTGACCAACATCTCTAATCCCTCTCATCTCCCAGCCTCTGGTAACTACCATTGCACTCTGTTTCTATGAGTTTGAATTTTTTACACTCCACACAGCAGTGAGATCATGCAGTATTTGTCTTCCTGTTCCTGGTTTCACTTAATATAATGCCCTCCAAGTTCATCCACAGTATCACAAAGGACAGGATTTCCTTCTTTTTTAAGGCTGAATATTATTTCATTTTGTATATATGCCACATATTCTTTTATCCATTCATTCATCGACTGATACCTAGGTTGATTCTGTATCTTTGCTGAATAATGCTGCATTGAACATGGAAGTGGAGATATCTCTTCAACATAGTACTGATTTAATATCCTTTGGATGTATACCAGGAAATGGAATTGCTGGCTCTTATGGTAGTTCCATTTTTAACTTTTCGAGGAACCTCCATACTGTTTTCCGTAACAGCTGTGCTAATGTGCATTCCCACCAACAGTATACAAATTTCCCTTTTCTACACATCCTCACCAATCCTTGTTATCTTTCATCCCTTTGATAATAGCCATTCTAACTGATGTGAGATAAGACCTCATTGTAGTTTTAGTTTGCATATCTCTGATGATTGGTGATATTGAGCATTTTTTCATATACCTGATGGCTATTCGTGTGTCATCTTTTGAGAAATGTCTATTCAAGTCTTTTGTCTTTTTTAATCAGGTTAGTTTGACTCCTACTGAGTTGTTTCGGTTCCTGATACATTTGGATATTAACCCTTATCAGGTAATATGGTTTGCAAATATATTCTCCCATTCTATAGGTTGTCTCTTCATTTTGTCAATTGTTTCCTTTCCTGTACAGAAACGTTTTAGTTTGATATAATCCCATTTGTCTGATTTTGTTTTTGTTGACTGTGCTTTTGGGGTCATATCCAAAAAATCTTTGCCCAGACCAATGTCATGGAGTTTTCCCCTATGTTTTCTTATAGTAGTTTTATAGCTTCAGGTCATATGGTTAAGTCTTTAATCGACTTTGAGTTGATTTTTGCATATAGTGTGATATGAGGGCCTAATTTCATTCTTCTGCATATAAATATCCAGTTTTCCTAGCACAATTTATTGAAGAGACCATACTTTCCCCATTGTGTGTTCTTGGCATATTTGTTAAAAAAATCAATTGACCATAAATGTGTGGATTTATTTCTCTTTATTTTGTTCCTTTGGTCTATGTGTCTGTTTTTATGCCAGTACCATACTGTTTTGATTACTGTAACTTTGTAGTAGATGTTAAAATCAGGTAGTGTGATGCCTCCTTTGTACTTTTTGTTCAAGATTCCTTTCATTATTTGGAGTCTTTTTTTTTTTCTGTACAAATTTTAGGATTGTTTTTTTCTATATCTGAGAAAAACGTCATTAGAATTTTGATAAACATTGCCCTTAATCTATAGATCACACTGGATAATGTGGACATTTTAACAGTATTAATTCTTCTAATCTATGAACATGCAATATCATTCTGTTTGTATCTTAAGTTTCTTTCATTAATATTTTATAGTTTTCGGTGTGTAAATCTTTTACCTCATTGGTTAAAATTATTCCTATTTATTTTTTAGTAGCTATTGCAAGTGGAGTTTTCTTGATTTCTTTTTCGGATAGTTTATTAATGTATAGATACACTACTAGCTTTGGTATGTTGATTTTGTATCCTGCAACTTTACTAAATTCATTTATTAATTCTAACAGTTTTTTTGGTGGAGTCTTTAGGGTTTTCTATATATAAGATCATGTTGTCTGTAAACAGAGATAATTTCACTTCTTCCTTTCAGATTTGGATGCTTTTTCTATCTTTCACTTACTTAATTTCTCTAGCTAGGACTTCCATTATGTTGAATAGAAGTAGCAAGAGTGGGCATCCTTGTCTTGTTCCTGATCTTACAGAAAAACTTACAGCTATTCACCATTGAGAATAATGTTAGCTATGGTCTTACCATATATGGTGTTTATTGTGTTGAGATACATTCCTTCTATACCTAATTTGAGAATTTTTATCATGAAAGGATGCTGACTTATTAAATGTCCTTTCTTCATCTATTGAGATGATCATACAGTTTTTGTCCTTCATTCTGTTAATGTAGTATGTCACATTTTTTGATTTGCAAATATTGAATTCTCCTTGCTACCCAGGGATAGATCCCACTTGATGATAGTGAATATTTCTTTTACTGTGCTGCTGAATTTGGTTTGCTGTTGTTTTTGTTTATTTGTTTTTGTTTGTTTTTTTACTGAGGATTTTGGCATCTATTAATATGTTAATCAAAGATATTATCCTGTAATTTCCTTTTCTTGTAGTGTCCTTGTCTGGTTTTGGCATCTGTGTAATGCTGGCCTCATAAAATGAGTTTGGAAAGTTTTCCTTCCTTTTCAGCTTTTTGGAAGAGTTTCAGAAGGATTGGTATTTGCTCTTCTTTAAATTCTTTATAGAATTCAGCAGCAAAGCCATCAGGTGCTGGGCTTTTCTTTAATGGGAGACTTTTTATTACTGATTCACAATCTCCTTACTGGTTAATGGCCTGTTCAGATTTTCTATTTCTTCATGATTCAGTGTTGTTATGTTGTACATATCTAGTAATTTATTCATTTCTTCTAGGTTATCCAATTTGTTGGTATACAATTGTTCATGTTAGTCACTTATGATCTTTTGTATTTTTGTAGTATCAGTTATAATGTCTCCTCTTCCATTTCTGATTTGGTTGATTTAAGTCTTCTCTCTTTTTTGTAGTCTAACTAAAGGTTTGTCGATTTTTGTTTCTTTTTGAAAAATGGACTCTTACTTTTGATCTTTTCTGTTGTTTTTCCAGTCTCTATTTCTGCTCTGATCTTTATCATTTCCTTCTTTCTACTTACTTTGGGCTTAGTTTATTCTTTTTTTTCCACTAGGTCTTTTCTGATGTAGGCATTTATTGCTAAAAACTTCCCCCTTAGAAGTTCTTTTGTTGCATCTCATAAATGTTAGTATGTTGTGTTTTCATTTTCATTGGTCTCAAGATATTTGTGTGTGTATGATACAGGGTCTTTCTGTCAGCCAGGCTAGAATGTGATCATAGCTCACTGCAATCTCCAACCCCACAGGCTCAAACAATATTCCTGGCTAAGCCTCCTGAGTAGCTAGGACTGTAGGTGCATGCCACCAAGCCTAGGTAATTTTTTTGTTTTAGTTTTTGTAGAGATGAGGTCTTGCTATGTTGCCCAGGCTGGTCTTGAACTCCTGGCCTCAAGTAATCATCCTGCCTTGGCCTCCCAAAGTGCTGGGATTACAAGTGTAAGCCACTGTGCCTAGCCTCAAGATATTTTTAAACTTTACTTTAAATTCCTTCTTTGACCTGTTGGTTGTTTAGGAGCATGTTGTTTACTCTTCACATATTTGTACATTTTCTGAATTATTTGTTATCGATTTGAGTTTTATACCATTATGATCAGAAAAGATACTTGAAATAATTTCAGTCATCTTAAATTTGTTAAGACCTGTTTTATAGCCTAACACATAATCTATCTTGGAGAATGTTCCATGTGTACTTAAAAAAAAAACGTGTATTCTGCTATGTTTAGATAGAACGTTGTAAATGTCTCTTAGTTCCATTTCGTCTAAAGTATAGCTCAAGTCTAATATTTCCTTATCGATTTTCTGTTCAGATTTTCTGTTCTGTCCGTTGTGGAAAGTAGGATATTGGAGTCCCCTACTAATATTGTATTGCAGTCTCTCTCTCTCTCTCCCTCTCTCCAGACCTGTTAATATTTGCTTTATATATTTAGGTGCTCTGATGTTGGGTCCACATGTATTTATAATTGTTAATCTTTTTGATAAATTAATGTTTAATTATTAAATAATGACCTTGTTTGTGATCTTTTATAGTTTTTGACATAGTCTATTTTATGTGACATAAGTATAGCTATCCCTGTTCTCTTTTTGTTTCCATTTGCATGGAGTATCTTTTTCTATCCTTTCACTTTCAATCTATGTGTGTCCATAAAAGTTAGGTGAGTCTCTTGTAGGCGGTATATAATCGGGTCTTATTTTTTATTTTCTCAGCCAATCTGTATCTTTCGATTGGAGAATTTAATCCATTTATATTCAAGGTAATTACTAATAGATAAGAACTTATTACTGCCATTTTGTTAATTGTTTTCTGAGTCTGTAGATCTTTGTTCCTATTTTCCTCTCTTGCTATCCTCCTTTGTGATTAGATGATTTTTCTCGAGTGATATACTTTGATTTTTACTGTTTATCTTTTGTGTGGGTACTATGGATTTTTGCTTTGTGGTTTCCAGGTGGCTTACCTAAAACATCTTGTAGTTATTAACAGGCTGCTTTAAGCTGATAACTTAAATTTGATTGCATGAAATAACTACACTTTTACTCTACCCCCCAACATTTTATGTTTTGCTGTCATGATTTACATATTTTCACATTGTATATCCCTTAACAAATGATTATAGCTATTATTGTAATATTTGTAGTAGTTTTGTCTTTTAACATTCATAGTAAAGATGTAAATGATTTACACATTACCATTACAGTATTATTCTGAATTTGTGTACTTTTACAAGTATCATATTTTTATTTTTTTATTTCAGCATATTATGGGGGTACAGATGTTTAGGTTACGTATGTTGCCCTTATCCCTCCTCACTGCCGAGTCCAAGTTTCAAGCATGTCCATCTCTCGGATGGTGTGCATTGCACTCTTTGTGTATGCATATACCCATCCCCTCCTCCCCCTCCCCCCTGCCTGACATTCAATAGATGTTATTCTTATATGTACACTTATGTGTTGATCAGTTAATACCAATTTGGTGGTGAGTACATGTGGTGCTTGTTTTTCCATTCTTGGGATACTTCACTTAGTAGAATGCATTCCACCTCTATCCAGGAGTATGCAAGAGGTCTATATCACCATTGTTTCTTAAAGCTGAATAGTACTCCATGGTATACATATACCACATTTTATTAATCTACTCATGTATTGATGGACACCTTGGTTGTTTCCACATCTTTGCAATTGTGAATTGTGCTTCTATAAACATTCGGGTGCAGGTGTCTTTTTCATAGAGCGACTTTTGTTCTTTTGGGTAGATGCCCAGTAATGGGATTGCTGGATCAAATGGTAATTCTACTTATATCTCTTTAAGGTATCTCCATATTGCTTTCCACAGAGGTTGCACTAGTTTGCAGTCCCACCAGCAGTGTATCAGTGTTCCCATCTCTACACATCCACGCCAACATTTATTGTTTTGGGACTTTTTGATAAAGGCTAGTCTCACTGGAGAGAAGTGATATCTCATTGTGGTTTTGATTTGCATTTCCCTGATGATTAGAGATGTTGAGCATTTTTTCATGTGTTTTGGGGCCATTATTCTATCTTCTTTTGAAAAGTTTCTGTTCATGTCCTTTGCCCACTTTTTGATAAGGTTGTTTGATTTTTTCTTGTTGATTTTCCTGAGTTCTAAGTAGATTCTAGTTATCAGCCCTTTATCGGATTTGTAGCATGCAAAAATTTTCTCCCATTCTGTAGGTTGTCTGTTTGCTCTTGTGACACTTTCTTTGGCTATGCAGAAGCTTTTTAATTTGATCAGGTCCCATTTATTTATTTTGGTTATTGCTGTGATTGCCTTTAGGGTCTTCTTCATAAATTCTTTGCCTAGGCCAATGTCTAGGAGAGTATTTCCAACATCTTCCTCTAGAATTCTAATAGTTTCACTCCTCAGGTTTAAATCTGTTACCCAGTGTGAGTTGATTTCTGTGAGAGGTGAAAGGTGTGGATCCTGGTTCAGTCTTCTACATGTGGCTATCCAGTTTTCCCAGCACCATTTATTGAATAAGGATTCTTTTCCCCAGTGCATGTTTTTGTCTGCTTTGTCAAAGATTAGGTGGCTATATGAGGATGGTTTTATATCTGGGTTCTCAGTTCTGTTCCACTGGTCAATGGCTCTATTTTTGTGCCAGTACCAAGCTGTTTTGATTACTACAGCCTTATAATAAAGTTCAAAGTCTGGTAAGTTGATACCTCCCATTTTGTTTTTATTGCCTAGAATTGTTTTTGCTATGCGGGGTCTTCTCTGGTTCCATACAAAGCATAGAATTAATTTTTCTACATCTGTGAAGAATGTTGTTGGTATTTTAATAGGGATTGCGTTGAATCTGTAGATCACTTTGGGTAGTGTAGACATCTTAACAATGTTGATTCTGCCAACCCACGAGCATGGTATGGTTTTCCACCTGTTTATGTCCTCTGCTATTTCCTTCCTCAATGTTTCATAGTTCTCCCTGTAGAGGTCTTTTACCTCCTTAGTTAAATATATTCCTAGATATTTTATTTTCTTTGTTGCTATTGTGAAGGGAATTGAGTCTTTGATTAGGTTCTCAGTATGACTGCTACTGGCGTATGTGAAAGCCTCTGATTTGTGTGTATTGATTTTATATCCTGAGACTTTACTGAATTCATTTATCAATTCCAGGAGCCTCTTGGTTGAATCCATGGGGTTTTCTAGATATAAAATCATGTCATCAGCAAATAGTGAGAGTTTGATCTCTTCTGTTCCCATTCATATGCCTTTAATTCCACTCTCTTGCCTGGTTGCTGTGGCCAGGACTTCCAGCACTATGTTGAATAGAAGTGGAGATAGTGGGCAACCTTGTCTGGTTCAGTTCTAAGTGGAAATGCTTTCAATTTTTCCCCATTCAGTATGATGTTGGCTGTGGGTTTGTCATAAATGGCTTGTATCATTTTTAGGTAAGCCCCATCTATGCCTATTTTGTTAAGCATTCTTATCTTAAAAGGGTATTGAATTTTGTCAAATGCTTTTTCTGCATCTATTGAGAGAATCATATGGTTTTTGTTTTTGCTTCTGTTTATGTGGTGAATTACGTTTATAGATTTGTGTATGTTGAACCATCCCTGCATCTCTGGGATGAAGTCCACTTGGTCATGATGGATTATTTTCTTAATAAGCACCTGGATTCGGTTAGCTAGAATCTTGTTGAGAATTTTTGCATCTATATTCATAAGGGATATTGGTCTGTAGTTTTCCTTTTTTGTTGTGTCCTTTCCTGGTTTTGCTATCAAAGTTATGTTGGCTTCATAAAATGTGTTGGGGAGGAATCCATCCTTCTTGATGTTGTGGAATAATTTCTGCAGGATAGGCACCAGTTCTTCTTTGTAGGTGTGGTAAAATTTGGGTGTGAAACCATCTGGTCCAGGACTTTTCTTTTTTGGAATGTTTTTTATTGCTGTTTCAATTTCGGTCCTTGATATTGGTCTGTTCAGGAATTCTATTTCTTCCTGGTTAGGCCTAGGGAGGCTGTGTGTTTCTAAAAATTTGTCCATTTCCTCCACATTTTCCAGTTTGTGTGCATAAAGGTTTTTGTAATATTCGTAAATTATATCTTGAATCTCCATGGCATCAGTTGTGACTTCTCCTTTTTTGTTCCTGATGGAGCTTATTAGGGCTTTTTCTTTTCTGTTTTTCATTAGTTTAGCCAAAGGTGTGTCAATTTTGTTTATTTTTTCAAAGAACCAACTTTTTGTTTTATTAATCTTCTGTATAGTTTCCCTGTTGTCAATTTCATTTAGTTCTGATTTGATCTTATTAATTTCCCTTCTTCTGCTGGGTTTGGGGTTGGTCTGTTCTTCTTTTTCCAGTTCTTTG